>JAGDQP010067651.1:0-11122 GCA_022664845.1 Lepisma saccharinum
AACTGGTCTCAGTATACTTGCCCTGAAGATGAGAACAATGTCTGTTCGTGAAACGTCGGCTCTATCGTCGGACTTCACCTGGCTGATATCCCGAGAACATCTCTATAACACATAAATCTGTTTTGTATGCTGATGATACCACCTTTATTACAAATGCAGAAAACACAGTCACTACAAGAAAAAATGAAGAAATGATAATAGCGTCCTCAAGTTGGGTTTTGCATAATGAACTAACCTTGAATGCTGCAAAAACTGTTGCACTCTATTTCAATTTAAACCGTGAAATTGTTAATGACAGTAATATTGAATCTGTCAAACTTTTGGTACTGACGAAATGTGTAAAAAAAAAAAAAAACTTGCTAGAGTTTTATATCTGCTCCGAAAGTTAAAGACATCTGTAGGAGAAGACCTATTGATCTCTGCGTATTACGCTTTTTTTCAAATCCATCTACTATATGGTAACTTATTTTTGGGAAATTCTACAGGTGCTTTAAATGTATTTAAATGGCAAAAGAAAGCGGTTAGATGTATAAAGGGTGCGTCTAATAGGGTATCTTGTAAACAGTTATATATTGAATATAAAATAATGACCGTACCATCGACATTTGTATATGAGAGTTTAATGTATGTTAAAGAAAACTACGCTCAAATTACAAGACGTACCGATATCCATGACTATAATACAAGACGAAAAGATAATGTAGATACGCCGTATGTAAAACTAAGTAAGACGCAACAAAGTTATAAGTGCTCTGGAATGAAATATTTTAATTTGTTACCGTCATTTATTCGAGATATGAATCAGAAAAGGTTTAACAGATACATTAAAAATTTACTTAAAAATAGTTGCCTATATAGCGTAGGTGAATTTGAAACTTGCATGAGGGACCATTATTAAACTACGTACATATTGTATAATCTTAACTTTTATGGTATAATTCTATATTTTATTGTATTCTTTTTATAACGAAGTCTATTACTACTGTAAATAGCTGTCTAACGACTAATAAAATTATTATTATTAATTATTCATTTATGGCTCTATACTATTATTACTATTAATTATTCGATCACTACTACTATTATTATTTTTCTCAGAACTCAAATTACAAAATTATTAATTATTTCATCTGCAGGATCAATAATATCACAATTATTCCTATCATATGCCAACTTAATATATTTAACATAATCAAAAAATCTATTAATTTCTCATCAGTTCAACAGTTACTTTAATATTTCATTCAATACTATCAGCTCTGCCGCAATTACATTATTTAAAAAAAAAAAAAATCTTTTGGTCTGTTCCGCAACTAAATATCGTGTACTGATGATACGTCTAGCCCGAGCAGAAATGGTTGTTTAAAGAAGACTAAGATTTGTACCCGTCGGTATTCGTTCCTGGTGAACACTCTTATTATCCTCAATAAATAAATGAAAAAAAAAAACCTACTTGGACAGTGGTAGTTCCTGTAACAATACCGGATGTGTAGCTGTATATGCGTAATATAAAATTTATCGTGTGTATAAAAAATTCTTAAAATTCAGTTCAATATCAACTATACATTTTCTGCTCAAAATAGCACACAAAATTATGGGGGTCCAGTCGTCCCTAACAAAATTATAAAGTCGAGAAAGGAAATTAAGGGTCATTTCTCAACTTCTAGTCAGAGCTAAGTTGAGGCCAACTCTCATTTTGCGTACTCTCATTGGCCAATATCAGACTTGGCCTCAACTTAGCGCTGATTAGAAGTTTAGCGGTCGACTGTAGAACTGACCCTAATAGTAGCTGTGTTCATCCATTTGCGGGCTGTTTTGCGCACCTAAGCATGCTAGATTATTAATTTTGGCTATAAGTTTTCTATTTCAAATATGTAGAGCCGGCGGAGCGGTCTGGGGCGGTAGGCCATCGGCTCGAATGTCCCGAGTTCGAATCCCGGCATGGGTGTGGATTTTAACAGCTAAAGGCAAATCGTGACGGGCCGAAGTCCAAAGTTACTAGATATAAAGATAAGCCCATAAAGAGCGTATAAAGGTAACTTTTTTTTAATCAAATATGTAAAGTTTCGGATTATTTTAGAAATTGTATTAGTTATTGAATATTAAGGGGTGGATAAATTTATTGGTAGGAAGTCATATGACCTGTCTAGCAGCGTCCTCAATTGACCGTATCCAAACATTCCAAAATTTGAACGGAGATGGATCATTTGACTGCAAAAGAAGTGCATTAAAGATTGTCACTATCAATCTGCTTCTCCGAATTTATGGGCCTAAAAGGTTAGGTAATTATACATGTGATCAAATTAGGTTAAATATTCGCAAGGAGCTTCTTATAAGTACACAAAACGTTGCTCTGTTGTTTAAAATTTGCGTAATTTTGGAGTCGGAAAATAATTGTTGGATTTATTCTATGAGCATGACTATAAGTCTTAATATCACCAAAATATAAGAAATTGAGAGCTCAAAGTTAACTAGGAAAAGTGTGTGGGAGGGTTATGAAAGATAAACGTAAACTATTCAAAACTATTATGTAAAGTAAAAGCAAATAATTATTTTAAAATTATAATATCAATTAAATGTTACTAATAATTCATCAGGAGGGGTTGGGTGAGTTAGAGGAAAACAACAGTAGATAATCAGCATTAAATAGTAAGAATATAGGTTGCAAACTAAAACAGCTGGTATTTATATCCAAAATATACCTCTAATAATATTCAAAAATACAATGAGAGCTAAAAAGATCGAAAAGTATGTCCAAAACTTGCATGAAAAGCATAGAAGTTCAAAATGTGAATTTGAACTTACAAATTAATCATCGTACGAGTTCACAAAGTTCGGTGCGTTCCATCCTGCACTATGACACTAATTTTGCTCTAGATCCATTGTGTCCATAAATACACGAATAAGAAACACAAAACATGCTAGTTGACCTCTGAAACAAAGTACAAGTTAATGTTCAATGAGATGTTAGATTGTTTTAGAGGCCTGGGACTGGCGAAATGTCACTTAAGTAAAAGTCATAGCTTTGTCCTTGCTTTTGCCTTTTTCTAAAATTGTATTTATCGTTTCTCGCTAGTAGAACGTAATAAAAGATGCGAGAAGGCAGTGGTACTTAATATGCACGCCACTTTCGTGACAGTGCCCCTCAGAAATCGATTTTAATATTTGGAAACCCGAAAAAGAAGGGGAATTGCGTATCGTTTCACGTGCTAACTTCAATTTTTCGAAATCCAGCATATATTGGTATATGTAACTTAAGCGCTGAAAGAGGGAAGAATAGGGTTTATAATTTTGCGTAATTTAGTTAAAATTTATTATGGCATATTTGTGTATATGTGTGTGGAGATAAACGTATCTTCCTCCTCGGTCATGCCGTATGCTTACAGCTCGGTGATCCGCAATGAGGTTATCGTCTCAGAGCGGTGTTGGTTATCTGGGAAAATATTCCGAACCTGATCCTCATTGTCTGTGCGGAGCACGGACGAATGTTTTGGTCGGCGAGATTTATTTCAGTTTAAATCTCTTGGCGGTGTTTGTTTGTCGTTTTCATACGAGCGGCTTGTTGAATCTTTTGCTTGTTGCATGAATGGCCCGTGTAAGAGGTGGGCATGCGGGCTGATGTTGGGTATGGGTCATAGACCGTCTACGTGTTACGTAATCGATGCTTCAGTTGGGTGTATAATCGACGTACATTTGAATCCAATCTGGATAATTCGTACATCACGTGGTGGCAATAATTATTGGAATAATGTCGGTATGGGGGAAATGAATGAAAGTTGGAATTTCTCTGTTGAGGGAAAGTCGTAACTTTTGGTTGGAGGGGTTGCGTTTCTGAATTACCGGACTGAGGGTGCTGGAAGCATGAATAGTTAGTACCAATCATGGGGAAGCAAAAGAGGAAACAATTTTAGGGTAATAGTGGGAATATCTGTGGTAAATAGTGACTGAAAATTGGGCCTGACATTAAATTTCGTTGTTTGTCCTGAAGGGAATTACGGGATCTTTTTGCGATTGATTGTAATCAATATCGGAGCCTCTAAACCATGTTGTATATCCGATGCTTTGCTCGGATTGAGTTGGAGTTCATGAGATTCCAAGTCTATTACTTCCTTACTTTAATACTTGCAGATGTATACACTTAATATTCTAACATGGAAAAATGGGAAATGTTCGGGGAGAAATTACAACAAATCAGTACTTTTAGTGGGGTACCCAGTTATACCAGTTGCGTGTCACCGAACTCATTGATCCAATATCTACATCAAATCTATCCTAATAACGTACCAATGTGTGCAACGATCTCATACTAAAAACCGTCTCCAAAACACTAAAATTAGTTAGCAAAACGTCAGATGTACTTAATTCACCTATTCCTAGAGGGTAGATCAGGAAGCCTAGAATATCTTAGAACTGTTCTTAATGTAGGAGTGATCGCTCGGCAATTCGCACTCACACACCTCACAAATGTCCAATTCAAAAAGTGTTCCTCGTGACTTGATAGTCACGGCAAACGAAGACGGGTCTTAATTGTCTTAATGTCCATCCAGTACTAGATATTGTCACAGTACTATGAAATTGTAAAGTTCCAATTGTCAATTTAACTCAGAAGTCTTTAAAAATAATAACCGAATGTTAAAGTTCGAAACTTAAACTTAAAGGAAACCAGAGTTTCGTGATCGTTGACTAACTACAAGAGCTGATGTTAGCGAGTCAAACTACCAGCCAAAACTGTCATATCGACAAAGTGAGAATTATGGTTTTATAAGTTCTCGGTTTCTACTTGTTCCAGCTTGTCTTGCTGCCAAAGTTAGGGTGGTCGGATCACGGATGATTAATATCCTGGAAATTGAAGGTTTCCGAAGAAGGGAAGAGACAGTCATTGATGAGTTAATAAAGAAGGAATTCGGTATAAGAGGAAGAGGGCTTAGATGACAATTACTAATGTAGTATTGAAGGTTTTGTGGAATTCTTTTAGATGTGTCACGTCTCTTGGGAACAAGAAGGTATGTAAAATACGTGACATATTGATTTATTGATGTGTTGGCTATAATTTCAGATGCCAAAACGTATAAGTTTACACATGGGAGCTGGTCTTTTCTTGGTTCTGTTGTTCTGAAATTTGATATTTCATGTCGTTCTGGGAATGGCGGATGTTGTGCGTGATTAATACTAACATTTTGTCATGTTTCTCTCCTGTTGTTTTCTGTGTATTGGTTATCAATGGGAGACTGAGATCATTGGTGTTTTCTTACCTTAATATTGAATCATCACTGAGTTACTATGACATGTCTCGAGTGAATCCCTTGTAACCCATTATTATTCAGATATTCTTAAATCTACTGCTACAATTCTTACATCTGGAAAAATAAAATGAAATAAATTAATTTTAATATTTTTACATATTTTAAAAAACTCATTCATACGACATTATACTATTCGCATTGTTTACTAATGCCCGACATGCTTCCCTACTATGCAATGAACATCTGAGAGAACAGGGTTATAGGAAAAGAAAAAAGGAAAGCATACAGAATTCTTCGCTGGAGTTAAAAAAAAATACAATCATGATCATAGCCACACGTAGCATTAACTAAGCACACCTCCTACAATCTACAGTAGTCGTGACAGTGAAAGACTGGGAACCAAATACATCTCAAGAATTCAAAGTATCATAAAGTCCAAAAGCAAAAAGCATCAGTACTTCTGAATATAAAAATAAAAATGCACTCACTGTGTGCACTACAAATGAACTATATCCATGTTGTGGGGAAAAAACATATACTCAATATATTTAACAGAAATAAAATTAAAAATGCAGATATCAATGTGTACAGTATACGAACAATTAAAACATACCATGAGTACTTTATACTAGGCAGCTTTGTCGACCAGATCTTGGCATACGTTAGAACTGGTGCAATACACGTAAATTACACAGGTTATGAAGTACTTCTGTTACACTGTAGCTACTTCATTCTATTGTTAGAGTTTCTCCTCCTCATGCGTCTTTCCTGCACGCACTTATTTGTTATGTTCTCATGAATGTTTGACATCTTTATGTCCGGGTACTTCCGTAACATGTAATCTGCAATGAACACAAGGAAACATTGCTTCATGTATGTAAAGACACCCAGCAAATAGTATAAATGTAACGTAAAATGCTGAAATACTTTAAGCTCCAAAGGAAAACTCACTCTAAGCATGAGCATCTGCATAAATCGGGTAAATCTCTATTAATTATTACAACACATTATGGCAGCTGTACAAGAAGATTGTAATGCAATCGCATATAACATTGGAGCCTAAGTAGCATTTGGGCCAGGACACAGTTTTTCATATGATTTAATTCACGCTTCATTTATGCATACTGATTACTTTATTATGTTTTCCGATAAGCTTTGGCTTTTGAGGGAAAACAGATGAAATTTCAAGTTTAATATTGAGCTTCAGATACGTTATTATATATAAAAAATATACGCTACAACCTCTATTAGGCGATTAGTGCTGGTTCCAAAGAAAAATGTTAGTTTAGAAGGGGGAGTTAAAATAATACACAATAGTTTACGCTGACAAAATAGCACATGAAAGATAGATAAAAAATCAGTGGAAGTATAAGGTTATCAGAGAGACAGCAATACAATGACAGTAATTCTAAATCATTCTACTTTTTTTATTTTTGCCTATGGAATAACAGTACAATTTAGCTGCACTTTTTTAAAAAAAAATATCTATTAATTGAAACCAGCTTCAGTTGTTTGCAACGTCTCATCAAGCTTCTGCTCCAGATCAGTAAAAATCACCTCCTTTCTTGAAGACATTGTTACAGTGTCATTACATCAGACTAACGAAAGTTTAAAAGTAAAATAAAACAAACTAAATACCACAAATGAAACCTAGTAAAAAAAATCTTTTCGAATACTCTACCTGTTTGACTGCTTTCCTGCTGCTTTTCTATAAGTCTGCCAGGTGTCAAGAAAATTCCCTCTTTGTCGGCAACGCAGGAAGGCTGTAGTATTTACATAATACGATCACTCTCCATTTTGCTGATTTGATATGGCTGTTGGCCGCTTAATAGAGGATTGTTGTCGCGTAGATTGGTCACTGATCGGAATAAGAAGTGGTCGCTTAATAAGGGAAAATTTTACATTATTCTTATGGAGATTAAAGAGTTTCAGAAGAGAAGAAAGGAACGAAAACAAGGAAGCAAGCCAGTATCAACTAAGCACACATATATCTTCACGCAAAGTACACAGAGAAAAAAAAGTACAATAAACATAAGGAGTAAAGCCGCCAGGGGAACGTGAACGAAGAACCCGGACTCCAAATCTCAGTACACACAAAGCCTTAAAAATGTCATGAAAACTTGTATCTCTTACACAGAGAACAGTGGATTTTTTTTCGAGCTTCATGTGATAGGCCCTTAAAAGATAAGAGTGCAAGGTATGAAAAAGGCGATACTATTGGTTCTTAGGGTAACATAAATACCCATATTACACCTGCACTTAGCGTTCACCTGCATTGCCTTTTTTTCATTCGGCTCTATAACATTGTTCTTCGATTTCGACGTAATGCACCCTCTGGAACCGTTAGGTAGCAAGTGCGGGTATGGGTGTATAATATTTTCTATTAACGTTATTGCTTTGTTGTACTTAGTTGTGCAACAAGTGGTCGTCTTGATCACCTACATGGTAGTATCTGGCAGTCGCTTGATGGTTTAGAGAAGAGGCATAATCATGATTTCTGTATTTACAGTTTGGTTCTACAACGTCTCGATTTCAAGAGGAACAGGCCGAGCCACTTTCTAACAGTCAGTCTTTCTTTCTCTAGACTAATTAATTTGTGTATATTTTCTTGCGAGTACGTATGTGTGTAAATTATTTAGTAACTTTCATGTGTACTAATACACTATTACACTTCTACAGGTATTTGTGCTGGCAATATCAGAATGGTTGATATATTTACTGGAAGAACTACTCTAGAAAAAATTCAAAATGGTGATCGTTTCAAGGTAATCATACCATTCGCTGGGCAGTCTGTAACATGGGAAGTTCTATTCAACACCCACGTGCCTCAGTTTCCTCCCGATTTTTGCTTTGATGATAGCACATTTTTAGCAGATCCAGACCCAGAGATTTTGGAAGAGAGTGTACCAAGTCTTGCAAATTGGGATCCAGAAGATCCAAAGGCTCTTGTGCGAGTGATAAGAGAACTCCTTACGTTATACAGAAAACATCAGGTAAGATGTTCATTCTACCCTGCTTGTCATTTATAGCTTTGTATACGTATAATTCTTTAAACTGCATAATGATCATCAAGAACAAAAGTAAATTCATCTACGTCATAGTATTTAATTGGTTACCCACAATTTTTTAACGGACTTTGTGGTGTGTAAAAATTACTCCCCCCCCCCCCCCCTTCCAAAAAAAAAAGTAAGGTAGCATAAAGTTTTATTTTTTCAATATAAATTAAGTAAATGTAAGATAATTTTTACTTTTTATAGTTTTGGACTATACATAGAATAAACTTGCTATTATATAAAGAAATTACTTTTTTCCGAAGATGACAGAACGTAAACAAAACGTGCATTGATGTATTGTCCATAGGTTATCAATATTTCTATACTGTCTTGCAATATTTTAGTAGTCCGCCAGATGGAAGCAATTTTCATTACCGGAAGTTGCTTATAATGTAACTTGGAGATATTGATTGAGATGAAGAAAAGTGCAATAAAAGCAAAATAATAAAGTATCAGAAGATCCGACAAATAATGGAATAGACACATGAGTATGTATTGGTCGGAGTTAACAGTAAAAATGGACCGGGTGTAGAATATTAATATATTCCACCTAGTATTGAAAGACGTCACCATGGGTCAGAGGAAAATTGAACAAACTTCTATATGCAGTAAACCCTGGAATTTGGTATTATAGCTAGTCTGGAACATTAAATATTTCCTTAGGCTGCTGCAAAGCGCCTGGGATAAGGTTCAGAGCTCTAGCAAAGCGCGTATGGTTAGCTGTAGCGCCCACCACGCAGGAAAATGTGGATTGGGGCATGCTAGTCATTTGTGTGAGCTCTTAGGGATATGCGACAGATCAATTTAGGTAATCTTTGTAAAAAAAATTGAGTCGCATTTAGGACCGCCTTCGATGTCGGGAGAATAGGCAGGATTCCGATTATCCTGAGCTGTAACACATCATATGCTAATCATCAACCTTCACAGCGCAGTTAGGCAGATATTTCGTGAAAAATCGCTTATAATATTAAATTTAACAGGAAGATTGTTTTGTGCAAGGCCTACGAGGATAGTAGCAGCCTTTGGATTACTGCAAGTTAAAAGTAGTGGTCAGTAGACTTTTACATATTCATACGATAATAATAAAATTTTTAATGATTTCGTGAGTGAGAGAACAGTTCATGATATCAGCATCTCAGGCCACATTTAAGGTAAGAACAAGAGCACTTCCATGGTAAAAATACTGAATAGAAGCTTATAGGACGTTGAGTACATTTTAAACATTATACCAGCATATCTTAGTAAAGCATCTTAAAGGAAGAAAACATCTGAATTTGTATTGTACACTTCTATTGTATATTTGTATATAGTACGACATAACGAAGAAGCATTCCATTAAAAGGTTGTCGACTGTAAATTCCATTAAAAGTAATATTATAACGTTAAAGTCCTTATTGAATCTACGGTATCAAGAGATTGACATAGAATATTTACATATAATAAGTGTATCATCGTAGAATATTTTGTTTGTGTTTGAGGAAAAATTACTTCGTAACATTGAGATCGTACTTCATTTAGACTCGTGTAATAAAACTAATATTCTACAAGAACAGTTATTCAAGCAGACACCCTGATTGAATTATAAGCTATCGTAAAGTTTGACTCATTTTGTTAGTTCCTTATTGCTTACCCTGTTTTAATGAACATATTTTGGGAGTTAACTTCGTGTGTATTTAGAAGTTCGACGTGGAACCATTGAGTATATGAGATTAAATTGAAGAGCTTTTTCTTATATGAGAGCACATAACGATACATTCTAGTGAAATTCAGATCAATATAGTGTCAATAACTCACACAGGTTGTGTAATCATATTACTACAGTTATTAACTTACACAGGGTGAGAATCCTAAGTGAAATTCCTCACAAAGGAAAAAACCCAATAACATTCCACACAGGAAAAAGCCTGAGAACAGAATCATTATTCAGTTTTGGTAGTCATGATATGATAAATATATTTATCAAGAATAATGTCAGGGAGGAACCAATCTAACATAGTGAAAGTGAAGTGCCTTAAAACACATTATCTAGAAAGTATTCCAGGGTGTCTACCACTCTGGAATACTCAGGGAATTTTATAATTCTGCAAAACTCAGGGGATACTTAGGGAATTTTATAAATCTGCAAAACTCAGGGGATACTTAGGGAAATATATAATTTATGAGGGAAACTCATGGACATTTCTGAAATGGAACTGTCCACAGTTGATAAGAGCACTGCCCCGGCAAGGCGGAGGTCGTGGGTGCGATTCCCACTGCTGACCGGATTTTTTTTAATGTGTTAAAATCCTCTGTTTTAAAGAAATTATCTTCTTATTTCACTTGTGAGATACCAGTGATGTACAAGATGTTTGGACTGGTGTTGGGGGGGATTAACAAAAATGTCATTTCACATTATTTACATGTTCCACTATACTAAGAACTCAGGGAATTTGAAATCTCTCTCTCGCTCTCTCTCTCTCAGTAAAAAGTAATCCATTATTTTTGCATGACATTGAAGGCTTGACTTACCATAGTTAGAATGATCCGATTTAGGTCACATATGCGCCGTTTTGTTCGATAACGTGTTGCCATTTGGAAGGTAATATCATGATGCCTCTCTCATAGAAGCCCTTGTTCTCATAGAATAGGGATTGGCAAAAAATTGAGACAGTCGATTTTCACAAGCCTCTCTTGAAGCGAATGTTTCACCAGCAAACGTGTTCGCCATGGACAGGAACAGATGGTAATCACTCGGTGCCAGGTCCGGACTATAAGGTGGATGCATAAGAACCTCCCAACCAAGCTCCCGGAGCTTCTGGCGAGTCACTATCGATGTGTGTGGCCTGG
>JAGDQP010067653.1:0-11122 GCA_022664845.1 Lepisma saccharinum
CTTTGGTCGAGACATTTCAAACGATATATTACTGGATCCCCTTTGCCATTTGAAATTTTCAAGTTGACCCCCGTGCCCCCCTCCCCCGCTCATTTTCGCAGTCGTTTCGAAGATACACGGGGTGGCAACGGACTTTATGGACATCCTGTATATCAGTATATACATAAAATATAAATAGCATATATACTGATGTGAATTTAGAAAATTTTCGAGAAGTCAACAATCAACTGGCAATACGCATGCATTTTAAAATTTTAGGATCTGTTGTAATCCTGGGATATTATATTAAAGAAACAATACCGGTTCTGTTGTTATGTATCAATATAAAATGCAAATGAAGGAATAGTGAAAGTGTGTAGAAACTTTGCAAGAATAAATATGGCGAAAGCGTAGGTATGGGTTTTACATGATGCTTTCATAAATATTAAAACAAAATCTGAATGTTGGGAGAAATATTTTCAATATTCTGGATGGTTTGGTATAAAACGATCCTACTCTCGTTTTAAAAATATATAATACAAGTTGTCCCAGAAAGTTTTGGACACATTGCGGGGTGAGTAACATAGTTTCGTAGAAGGAAAGATCAAATGTTATTATTAAAGCCTTGTAATACAGAAAAAGGGAAAACAAACATTTTAGTGATCAATTTGTGGAACATAACAGAACACTTTGTTTTATGATCACTATTAATGTTTGTACGGTCGCTTGATTTACTTTTTGCTGCCTTAAATACACATTTTTTTGAATGATCAAACTTTTCAGAATATTCTTTATCTTTACAAACTACCTGTTTAACGAGTGTTCAAAAGTGATCAATAGGTCCTAGTTCAAGGGTGTTAGGAAGATTCGATTGCTTCTCAACAAATTCCAGCTGATTTGTTGAAAGCAAACTTATTACCAATTTAGAGTGATATGCTGCACTAAACAGTCCATAATAATACAGTACCTTGATGTTCACTTAGGAAAGCTATATTTCTGCAGACACTCTGAGGTATGGGAATTTATGGCGCCTTTTTAGATAAAAGGGCGCTTCGAAAGCTACTTTTACAAATTGTTTACCATACAAGATCTTTGTTGTCGACGTTTCCAATGGAAATTGATTTTTCAACCTCTAGAATGTAATTTTATTTCGCAGCGCTACAACAGTAAGGTCCTCGAAGTGTAGCAAAATCATACTTAAAATTCGATTTGCCATCCGTCAAATGTCAGTGGTTTGTTCTGTAAATCAACAGACGAGACAACTGTTTTGATATCATTATAACAGTATTTGTCTGTTAAAGGCTTTCTATTTTCTAAAGACCTTTATGTTATTTCGAGTTTTCATTCCACCATTGGTAGATTTGATTCATTCAACTTCTTTGCAAATATCTAGCACAGATTTATGTTGTCTTCGTAATGAACTGGAATATTTTCTGATCTTACTTTATGGTGTCTTCATAATGAACTGGAATACTTTCTGATCTTACTTTCCATCTTTAGTTCCTCGTAATCTTCACTTATTGTTTTTCTACTGCTAGTTTAGGTTGAGGTAAACTTGTTATTAGTTCTTTTAACTGCCCATTTTGATGTTTCCACCTTCTTGGCTGAATAATGGTAGTTAAATTGGATTCTAATTTGGTACCAAAGTGACCTAATATATCATGTTTGGTGCTGTACTTTAGAAAGGTTGTTTCTATGCTCTCTTTTAATGTTCTATTAACTTACTTTCATTTCCAAGTGCTGAGAAAGTATTCGTATTTTAGAAGGCACTTTTATCGTGATACCGTGCGCTTTCTGTGTTTGTTTTAACAGCTTATTAAATCAATCAAGTTTGGCAATAGGTAGGATAGAAATATCTTGGTTCTCGAGCACGCCATTATAACTGAGGATTCTGTTTTTTTTTTTTCAATTTCGCAAGGCATCGTGTCAGCTTACATGTTGATCCCTGTTGTCGAGGAATCTCTTACTAAGAAAAGGAGTCATTTAGTCTTATGTTGAAGTTATTATAATATTACTTCTCTAGTCAACAGGATACGAATTAAATAGTGAAATTTTGAGAAAATCTTTTTCGTTTCAGATAATGAGTAGACTTTTTCAAACAGTTGAAAATCTTAGGAAGAGATACAGCAGCTAATGTTTACAATATATGAATATTCTACCTGAAACGCCAGTGAGAGTATTAACATTTAGTAAATTAGTGCGAAACAAAAATGAATTGACAAATCGCTTGATGCTGTCAAGATTTCAGTGCTGAAATTAATCCATATGCTATTCACAATTTTATCCCTAACGGCTGCAAAACTTTCTTTCTCTGAAACTATGTTAAGCTATCCTTATGGAAAGTTTCTAAACCAACTACAATTTTTCCACAAGGAAATGTCACGTACCATTGTTTGTTTGATAGAGATATCATACTTAATTATTTGTGAGTCTTAGAAGCAAAAGCTGCAATCTCCACTCCAGAAAATTTACGGGAGAGCCAAAGGAAAAGTTATGGTGGTAAATATAAAAGTATATGGGAAATATTTATTGTGGTTCCTACGTAAAAACTACAAAATACAGACAGAAGTAGGGTTTAACCTTCAGCTACCTTCATTAGACACTTTAATGTATACAATTTCATCAAAACCTCGCTTTACCAAGAAGTGGAGACTGCAGTTTTTGCTGTTAAGTCCCACAGTTATTGCTCTCAAATCATTAACGTTAAATCTTTATATGTCTCCGATATGTTATATTTGACTATAGCGTTCAAAGTAACATAGATTGGCAACACACTGTTGATGTATGAGCTTTTGATATAATAAAAAATGTAAGTAGCAGATTGCCCGTATACAGTCATATTTCTTTTAAATCATAAATTCATCAGTTACAAGGAAAGTGAGTCGATGTAGCATGGATAATTGTGATGGATAATCAATGATCAATCTCATTCTGCGTGAAAAAAGCAAGCATTCACAATATTTTAAAATGTAAATTGATTTCACTTAAAATTGTATCGGTGCCCTTGGAAGGTATGTGCTATTACATGTTTGTCGATAAATAACTAAACATTTCAGAGTTGCTTACCTCACCGACCACTTTTTGGATATATAACAATAATTGTCAAAAACAAGGAAGTAGCATCCAATTTCACGTACCTAGTTATAAGAGCATTTTAATGGAACAACTATGTTCAGTTTGAATCACGCCGAAAGCAATCTATTATTATCCTCGGAGAATCATTTTCATTGTAAGCTGTTCTGTATTTAATTTTAAGGTATTAAACTTTTAACTTTTGTTCTTACTGTATTGTTTTACATCTTAATAACGTGCTTCCTCTGTACTTTTACACTTTCACCGTTCGTTCGTTCATATTAAGATAAACATTAAGATTTTACAATGAGAAATAAGAATGGAAGGATGAGAATTTACATATAGAAATTCTATAAATACGAATACGGTAAACAACGAAACTGCATCTTTGCGAAATGATTTGAAACGACTAAACTAAATAGAACAGAAACATAATTAATATTTGCTATTAAAAGATTAAAAACGAAAGAAGAACCTATAACGAAAACGATTCTATGAAATTTAACAATAAACGGGAAATTGCCTTTTGTATTATTTATAGCTCAATACCGCATTCATTAACTTAAGGGATTAGTTGACGTTTTTACCATTTCAACTTACACATTTAATAATTTGAAATTTTTAAAATTCTTAAAAATATATGTACTACTTATTTAAAGAGTAAAGTGTATAGCGGATTTTCAGCTGGGTAAATATTGTAATTATACAGGTTCAGCAGGACACACGCTTAAGATGAAATGGGTAACATAAGTAGTTTGTTATCCAGCTCTTGTGACTCTGATTCAATCATTGGTTACGCTAAGTTGATTATATTGTTCTATTTTTGTTTTGAGATTTTACTTTACTTTGATATTTATGGTTTACAATGTCAAATATTGCAATCCGAGTATTGGAGACGTAGTAGGAATTGATATCGAGGCCCTGCTGAATCATGCATTCTGCAATCGGCAAGATAATAGCGTCTTCACTCCTGGAAGACGAAAGTGATATACTGTCCCTCGAGAACAGGTTACAGTACTTTATTTCAAACAAAATATATTTAATTTCTTGTTTTGGTTCATTCAGTAGATTTTTGGTTCCAGTCACAGTGTGAAAATTCTTATGTATTAGAATATATAAATAGTTTATTACCTGTTAACAAATATCTCTAATTTTGTTTTATTAACTGGATCCTTTTCACATAGAACTATTGCAGGATAAGGTATCAAACGGTCAGGTTCGTTGAACACAAGAAACACGGCAGTTGGATCTTCCTGAAACTTGACCCAAGTAGAAGTCACAACATATAGTCCAGAACATAGGAAGGTGATGAAGGTACATAACCACAAAATCCTGAAAACAAAAGATTGAATTAAGAAATGTATAAACAAGAGAAGAAAACATATTTATGTATTTAATTTGGTTTCGTGTAAGCGTACAAGAAAAAAATGAATGAAAGTCTTTATTTTCATTTATATTTGGAATAGCCAATTTGTATAAACACTGTTTTGTAATAACTTAACAAAGGCGTTATTAATATTTCATTTTTCTTGACAATTGGCCAGCTTTAAGAGCTTGTGCTCTTAGCATATGCGTGTCCTACAGATCTGTCAACCATCACGCATTCAACCTCACGCTCTCACGCAAAGAACATGCAAACTCACGCATTTTGAAAAGAAATGCAAAATGTAAATCTCGCGCTCTAAAGTGAAATAAAACCGAAAAAATCTGACTTTCTAGAGTGACACCATTGCAAGACATTCAGATACAGCTGATCGTAGCCACTCGATAGTAGCGCTTGCTTAATATAAAAAAAATGTGAGAGAGTGTGTCGTTAGCTTTTTAAATTAAAACGTATTGATTTGCTCCGCTTATTCTTTCTATCTTAAGTTTATAACAGTAATGCTTTAACTTGGAAAATATCATATTTGTTTTATTATGAGATCGCAGACCCGTACAAGATCGATGGTTTACAATAAATACTGTGATATCATAATCAGGATAAACAAGTCTCGGTGGTCATCACTCTGGCTGGCGACTGTTAGGCCAGCGGGCGATAGCACATGAAATTGAGGAATTTAGTATTATTAAAAGAGTTTTAATATGGTTCTAAGGTATATTTTGTAATTTGAGGGAGTTGGTATTTAGATTACTCCAAGAACTAAATGTTACAATTTAATTAAACTGTGGATTCAAGTCGAGCAAACAGATTGAGAAGAAAAGCTTTGCTAGAATAGTTTCGGCACGAAGTAGTGGTGGAAGTATAAATCAAAATGACAGAAGCTGACCAAGACCAGACAGATGGTTTTCCAATGGGACCACAACCTGGCGTTCAATATCCAATCAAAGTTGTTTATTGTGGGAACTGCAGTCTTCCTATAGAATATTGTGAATATTACCCGGAGTATGAGAATTGCAAGCATTAGTTGGAGAAGAATCTTCCCAATGAATTTGAAAAAGTAATGAATTTAGGGGAAGAGGGCGCTGGCGAGGAAGAGAAGAAATGACAGAAGCGAGGAGGCAAAGGAATGATAAATTCAAAGAAGAAATAAGAAGGGCCCAAAAGAGTGTATGTTTCGAGGGCACCAAGAGGGAAGAAGAAGTCTGTTACGTAGTTACTGGGTTGAGTAATTTTGATATCGATCTGAAAGTAGCCTTGAAGTTTTTCGCTACTAAATTTTCATGTGGTTCATCTGTAACTGGCGATGATGAAATAGTCATTCAAGGAGATGTGAAAGATGACCTATTTGACATCATTCGAAAGAATTAGCCAGAGATTGACAAAGACTTTATAGAAGATCTTGGTGACCAGAAGAGGTAACATATGGCTTCAGATATTGATCATGGTTGTCTGACACTTCACTTGCTGTCTTAACTTGCTGCCAAGAAAAAAAAAGGGGGTGAAATTTATACTTGTTCTGGCCGGGCGTATGTTATTTATCAGAATAACTGAGACAGACAAAGAGAACAGGTTGATATGAAATACTGTTTCCCCTCCAATAACAGCAGTTGTACATAAGCTTTTCTTGATATCACAGAATAAAAGGCATTGAAATGAATTTGGTCAGATCGGTACGAATATAAAACGAAAAAAAAATTAAAATTAAAATATCGTCTATTCTAATTGTTATTTTCAACTAGCTGTTAATAACAATACATTATGTAGCATCTTAAGAATTGTTTCTTTTTTCATGAACTAGTAACGAGCGTCGTGTATTTTGTTTTTGTTTTGTTTGTAGTACGTAAGTATCTTTTAATGCTTACTAGATTTTGAAGATATTTTTGCGTTTGTTTTCGTTGAAAATGCATTTCAAATCAAATTCCATGTATCTATTGGCTTTAAGAGTTCTCCCATTGTGCTTGTAAAAAACAACAACAAAGAAAAAAAAATGCTGTTGTGTATAAATTTAAGATTTTTGAAAGTTGTGGAAGTACCATGTTGGGTTTTCGAAAGATTAACGAACTTGGGAAATCACTTAGATTAGTTCTCCTGAACTTAATTTTGTAATATACCTAATAAATTATAGAAGTATATAAAAAAGTGGTCTGATAGATATCGCGTCTTCCTGTCATGCGTAAGGTAGCAAGTTCGAATCCTGATTACTTCATTAAAAAAAAGAAAAGTGTGTTAATGAATTGAAACATGGCAAACACAATTGTCTATTTTCTTTAATTTTATTTTAAATTATGTTTCAAATAATAAATGTTTCAAATAACATTTCTGTTTCTATTTGTGAGTTTCTTCTACCACGATATATTCAAATTGGATTTAATCTATATGTCCTGTAATTTACATTACGCACTTGAATTTACAATAAATTTTTATTTTATTTATGGCCCTTAGGCATCTAAGGCTCACCGGGATAGGGAAGCGGAAAGGATTCGGGAAGGTTTCGGCCAGATCCTATGTTGAAGCTGCAATCCTGACATTTGCCTGGTGTGACTGAGGAAAGCCCTGGGAAACCCTCAGTCAGTATGGTTCGCCGCTGGGATCGAACCCACGACCTCCTGAATGCTACGCCAACGATCTGCCACCAAGAATTGACAGGGAAGAATGAGCGGGGGTATCTTAATAATCTTGACACCCAGTATAGTAGATTCGTATATTCACATATACAGTGTATGATTTGTGTGAATGTGTTAATTGATTTTTTTTTGTTTACGCATAACACAAATACACGAAACCCACCCGGGATAGGATCCTGGAAGGATTTGTTTAAAACTATTTAAGGCCTTTAGGTATATGCGTACCAAGCCGGTGAAACGCACAGTTTTTGGAAATCCTGGCTGGAGTCGCAAAAAACTGGAACGTCCCCAACCTATTGATCCCAAAAGAGGATCACACAGGCAAATAGGGTCGCCAGGAGCCTAGAGTACCCACGCAACGCATGTAACCTAACCTCTAGCTCCAAACATTTTCTACACCCCAGACGAGCTGCGCAGAAATGCCTTCCAGATTTAAGAATATCTGGGAAAGAGGATTCCAGATCCTTGTGATCGCTGTAAAAAAATAATTTAGATCGAGGGAGGAAATACCGGTAAGGCGACACCTCCAATCTTTTAATTACATCGTCAGTTCATACTCCGGAGTACCAGCTGGTTCAGATTAGCGACAGATTAAGAAAGAAAAACGCAAATCTTTACTTGGGAAATAATCTCAAACGATAATACGCATAACGACTCATATGTGACTGATACGATGTCTTTACTCAATTCGTAGTCTAGAGGGTGGCAAAAGACCATGTCTTACCTTTACCTTAGTAGGGCCCACACCTGTAGTCTGGAATCGCAATTCCTGAAATAAAGACGAACGAACACAAACGAATGACGGTCGCAACTCAATCCAAACGTAGTGCCATAACGCACAAATGCAAATAATATCTATTCACACAAATCACATACTGGAGTCACTTCACATGTCAACGCAGAAATAACCAGAAATTCAATGTATAGTTCCTTTCCCAAGTTATCACTTCTCAGCTGGCGAAAGAATCCTACCGCTGGCCTACGAATTTATGAACCGATCTATTCTAATTAAAATCGCATCACTCAATACGATAGGTTTACCGAAAAACAGAAATAATTTGTATCAATTGTTGTCAACTTCACGTAACGATTAGTAGTTAAATTCCAATGAATATCAAGTCAAACATTAAATAACTCACTGCACATTATAAATATTACTAAACACTGTAAGAGGATTATCAACTAATGCCTTAGATCGCACCTGGTTAACTGAGAGGTTTCTATACCACGTTCACTGAACATAAACACAAGATTGTTCGAAGAAATATAAAAATTTCAGAATTCCAATTTATTACTTTGAATTTACATATAGTACGTTCTCTGATATGATAGTTTCATAAGAATTTGAACAGAATTACAGTTGAATTGAAAGAACAAACAAATTTGAATCGCTGGTGTACATTGAATTAATTAAGCAGAACGGAAAGTTAGCTTGACGGATACAAATGTCCATAATTTCTATAATAATTAATAAATTTTGTTGATATTTTCACAAATTATTTCCGAAGCATTGTTATATAATTTAGAAAAGTTTTTTTACAGTATTACTTACACGAAAGAAGTTTTAGTCCAAAATACATGGTGCAGAAAGAATCAATTTCGCTCTAATAATTGCGTGAAGTCATTACAGATGATTACTACCTTATACAAAAGACGTTCTGAATAAATCTTGAAAATGCAAAATAATATGATAAAATATGGCTTTTTTTATTGGAGAATAGTGGCTGGAGTTGAAACCAAAATTATCGAACCATGTCGAATAATATAAAATTTACTGTTAACATCAAAACGGTACGCAAAGTTAGTCGAACAGACATGTTGCTAATTTGATTAAATAATGAGAATATGCGGTAGCTGTCAAACATGGCTAACAGGAAATTTCGAATAGATTTGAAAAACTGGAGACAAAAATACGCATATGATTATTGAAATCTAACGATCCGGTACTTGTAATGTAAGAATTCAGTTAATAGCGGCCCCATACTGAAATTTAGAACATACTGTACATTTTAATAAATAATCTCAAAATAAAATAATAAATTTAATGAGTGAAAATTTCGAAACAATGTCGCCGCGGAAAAGTCCTGATAGAACTTGTATCGGTTCTAATTCTTCTTGATACGAATAGTATAATTTACCGGAATGGATGAAATCAGTCGAATTATTTTCAGTATATACACTAAATTTGGTGTTTATATCTACCTCTCGTAGACAGAGCTTAGGAAGTACAGATGACGGAAAGCTCATACGTCCATTCGTCTCGTCATTAAAATTGGAACTGAACTAACATGGCATAGGAGAGCAGTTCTCCCAGCAAACGGAGAAGAAGGCTGATTCACACCAATCAGCAAAAAACAAGTCACGAAGCATTGACTAGGATCCAATCAACAACAAGCGTTAGATCCAAGTCATTGCTGCGTGACTAACGAAAACCTGGATGGATAACGATTAAAAATCCAAAGCAGAAATCCAAACGAAACACGCTCAAAGAGTCTGAAACCAACCAAGGAGAATGAGCTAAAGAGAACTCACAGAAAGAAAACAAAATGGAGACTAGAAAATAAAAGGGGAGAAAATAAATATAAAAATGGAACAGCAACTAGGCTGTTACACCGGGAAATGGTTGGGAGTCTTTTGGAAGATAGACGACCAGGACTATTTATAGGTACCATCACAGCGTTTGCCTAGTATGGGTGAGGAAAAGTCTTGGAAAACCTCAGTTAGAAGAGCCGACCGCTTGAATCGATCCCAGTACTCTCCAATTTCTAACCAACGTTCTAGAAGTTTTTTGAAACATTGTTTACCCTAAGCGGGCTTTACTTGCTCCATTTGATATACCTTTTGAATCTGTATCGACTGATATTCTTAGAATTCAGGTAAAATCGCACACAAACGTTCATGCACGAGGCGTACCACTAACTAGGAACACTCCCGAGATGATAATCTGGCACAAGCGCAATTTTGCGCGGAATCGATGGCCCACTAAAAAACAAGGCTCCAAACACATGTTTACGCCCCGCACTCAAACGTTGAGGATGAAAATAGTAACAAGGTTAGAAGTCATCGTGCCTGCGACGTCATTGTAACAGGCTCCGTCCGACCCCATCCACTGTAAATACAACGACCAAAGCACTAGTTGCCTGGTCTGTACCATAAAACCAAAAAAATCTAGCCCGGGATCGAACCCAGGTTTCTTATATCATTCTCGGCGTTGTATTTAGCCCCAACCGTTTACATCACCCACTTCTGCCAAAAGCACTTTGAACGCAGAATGTCTAACACATTCTTATTTATTATTACCATTTGAGTTTGTTGAATAAGCGCGCCACCAGCAAGTGGAATTAACTGTCTTCAAAGATAGTTATGAAATCTAGGATATATATAAATAACACACTGAGGGTAGCGAGTTTAATGGCTGATTTAACAGCACATTTTTTATGGTCTGTGTAGCTAAATGATCAGCGTGTGAGACTTATTCGTAAGGTCACTGGATCGATTCAACGAGCGACATTCCAAATATTTTCTTCTAGGAATTAAGCCCAGTAAATTCTGTTTGTGATAGGTACTGAAAGAGATTTATATTACACAGGGAGAAAACAATACAGAGCAAGAGGGGGCAGGAGGAAAGAGACGCAGACTGTGTGTGTATAAGCGTTCAAGCGTCATTTATTTCCATGTATTGTGCCATTTTCTTTCCTTTTTCCTTGTTTTCTCTTCTCTGTTCTTTCTCTATTCCCATGTATTCTTCCATGCTTTCTCTCTCTCTCTTTCTGTGCGTGTTTGTGTGTTTGAACAAGACAAGAAAGGGATTTCTGTCAACCGTCCCGTGGTTCTCTAAGCGATGCTCACCTAGTAAATATTTCTTCCTCCAAATGGAGGAATATCCTGGCATACTATGTTTTCACCCATATTTGTACTGTCATGTTGTATTGTACTATTATTCGTACAGTGCAACAATTCTTCTGGAGGGAAAAGCTACTATTTCTTATAACTCCATCCTCCATTTACTTTAGTTTGTGAGTGTACATTGTACAAAGTGCGTAATAGACCTAAAATATCACATATC
>JAGDQP010067654.1:0-11122 GCA_022664845.1 Lepisma saccharinum
AAAATAAATACTGCCATAGACCTCATAATAGATAGACTTACCACGCTTCACCATTTCTGGCTGCGCTAAAACTAATGGATTTTTTTTGTTCTGAGCACGTGATTTTGAATCCATCCGCAAGGTAGCTCTGCCATAGATAGACCTCATAATACTGAACAAAAAAAAATCCATTAGTGTTAGCGCAGCCAGAAATGGGGAAGCGTGCTAAGTCTATCTATTATGAGGTCTATGATACTAGCCTGCAACGAAGTTGAGTGTGACTGGTTGCAGAACACTTTAGGATTTGTGTCACAAAACTTTAGCTTGAGAAAAAGTATCCGAACACCGAAATGCTCTAAAAATATAATTTAAAAAAATCAATTTTTTAAAGGAATACTTTTCTTAAGCAATTTGTACTAAGACATAAAAAAAAAATGTTTGTACGTGACTAAAAGGGGAAAGCATGGGATGCGACAATTGAAGAATTTATAATGTGACTGTATATGAGAACGCGCCTCATGCTTCTCTTTTTAGTCATGCATAAACAATTATTTTTATTTTTAAGTACTAATTATTTAAGAAAAGTTTGTCTTTAAAAAGCTTTTATTATTTTTTCTATACTTTTGTATGTTATAGGAGTTAACTATTTATATCACCTGGGTTTTTCTGAGATGTACTATCAGGTTAAAATACCAAATAAGGGGTCAAACTTTAGGTCGGATTGTTATTGCTGACTCTGCGCTCATTATCTTCGAAGTCTGGGCAGGGATTGAGTGGAACAATGCAAACGATTGCGAGTTTCAAATTAATGTGTAATAACAAGGCATTTTCATGTAGATGACGCATCGTGTTTTGACACGCATTATGGTATCAGATGTCAGTATGAGTTTCAGGCGCTCATAATTTATTTGAACATGTCATGGTATAAAGTTACGAGATAAGAAAAGTCATAACCAAACTAAGAAAAAGGAATGTTCTTGTTGAATAATTAACCGTTTTATGTTCATTTTTTTTATTCTTTTGTGTCAGTGTTGCCAATAATAGATATTTGAAAATTGCTAAACCAAGCATAAAATAAACTGTAAGACCTGTGAAATAGTTGACAATTTTGGAGCTAGTTCATGAGTAGGTATTTGAAACTAAAACTGAGATCGGATTATCACGAAATTACCAACCTTTACCTTATTTAGGAAGAGGACGAATATGCCATTTATTTGGTCATGTGGCTACTCAGTTTTCTTCAATGTTGGCGATTTTTTTTCTTCAAACTTTTGTAATTCGAAATTTTTGCATCACCTAGTTTATGAGTCTAAATGTGCATAATTTCGCAATAACCAGTGGCTTAAAAGAGTCCTTATAGAACAGGTACGGCGCCAACTTTTTTCCACTTCGCGGGCCACAGGTGGGCCTTTTCACATTAAAATATATTAATAAAACACTGTATCAGCATGTAAATTGTATATTCTCAAATTACATTTTTTTTTTAAATTTTAATTTATTAATATGTAGAGTGGTACAATGTTCGGACTGATCTGCCTTCGGGTGGGTCATTGTCCCGATCCGGGACGTCACTCCTGCTTGTGAAACTCACAAAGTATAACGAAGTTAATAAGACGCACCCAAATCCAAATCCAGTCATAGACGTTGCATTAGTGAAAGCAAGAGCAAAAACAAAAGAAAATAAGTATTTTTTGATAGATTTGGAAACAAACAATTTATTGAGTGAAATGTTTGAAGAACACTACAAGAAATTTCAAAGAACAGTGTAAATGTACGTACAAAAAAAAAAAAACTTTAATTATCAGAAGAAGAAACTTAATTAACCATCAATATGACTTCTGTCACTGTTCCATCGTAGATAGTTCTGTACTATGAATGAAACTGCTCTTAATTGTAAGTGCAAATATAGTGTGTCTTATCTATGGCGGTGTCTAGCTCTGGAACATAGAAATTGAATGTGTATACGACTAGAAAGTTTCCACGAAAAGGGATGGAAAAAGATACATATTAGGAATAACTAGGAGGGACAGGTAGGACAAGTGAATGAATTTGACCTCAAACGAAAGGAGATGATGTGATTAATATTGCGAAAATTCGAATAGGACATGTTCTACTTCACGCAAGTGCATATATTATAAAAATACTATGCACAGAGGTTGTAATATCATCAGATTGAAAACGCCTGCGTCATGAGGTCGTTTAATTTAAATTTGAAGTCAGTTTCTGCGTACCTGCTGTCATTAAAACGCTAGCGGGCATTAAAACGCTAGCCTGTATCACAAACTGAGTACATATAGTGCAGAAATACCGTAACGTAACTTTGTAGCTTCACCAGTTTGCAAACGACTGTGTAAATACAGGTCGCTGAATTCCAATCACAGGGCAGGCTTGCTTTTTGGTTGAGGCGCTAACCTGCGTGACGCCAGACGGCAAACAGATATAGTGATATTAGACAGAAACAGTTTGGGATCAACTAGGTCCCCCTTCCTGAAGAAAGGTTAACAAAAAAAAAAAGGTCGTTAACAATCTTCGAAAATCATCATTAATGCCGGAGCTGAAACCTGGTCACCAGAACATAGGTGACCCGATTGACCCCATCTTCACCGAAGTGACATGACTGACTCGGTGACTCGGTCTTGGTTGGCCCTGACTGTGATCCGGCAACGCCTCAGACTAAAAGCGACTACCTTAGCGGTTATTTTGCACATTTCTGGGGGTATATTTTATTCTTTCCAGGATAGGAGACTTATTTCCATATGCTATTAGTACCAGAGCTGAAAAGGGTCACCGGGTCAACTTTTGGACCAGGTCCAAGCTTGGGACCCGGTCAGACCCAGCGACCCGGAATTCAAAGGAGATATTTAATTCTTTCCTTAAACACTTTTGCGTTCGATACAGTGTTTCTTTCAGGAGTAACTGCGGGTGTCCCCCCCTCCTGCAGAGCACGAAATATATGTCGCTGGAAACTTCCTAACAATAGTAATAACATGGAAATAGTCTCATGCCCCCAGAAAGAAGAAAAATACCATCGGAGGTGTGCCCCGTCCTCTGACAGGCTATTCTGATAGAATTTTGTGTTTGAAATATTAAACTGGATAAAAGCAACTCTTAAAACTTTCAAGGATTCTCCCACATCGAATCGCCGAGTCACTGTCAGCCTTGTCATTGTGTCAAGATCAAGTTCGAGGGCATTCGGGTCAATTTTCGGACCCGGTCACCAAAGTGACCCGGTTTCAGCCCTGGCTATTAGTGTTGTTACGAACATCTTGCACTTGTGGGAAATCGTCGGGTTTTGCTACATTAAAAAAGAATAATCGATTTTCTTCAGCTGTCTTTGCTACAAATTCGCGCGTAGGTAGTAAGTACTAGTAGTAGCATTCCATCATGAAGTTTTTTACATTCGCCCCCTCCTCAAACACTTAAGTTTCTCTATCCTTTTGTTAAAAAAAAAAGAAAAAAACATGCACTGAAATTTGTCGCTAGGGACACTGGTATGTAACATTGCATGTCTAATGCACTTTTTTTTTTATTTTATCTCGTTCGAGAGCGCAATCATTTCTTTTTCTTTCTGTTCTGCTTCGAGATAAGAGAACTCTCTGACCTATACTGCCTCACTTGACAAGTATGACTTTGTTAACTCATGATTTATGTTTCAAAGTGGTCAGTCGGCACATGAATTTTAACTTTATAGCGTATAGAATTTTTCCCAATAAAAATTCGACCCAGGAATGTTTTTGAGATGTGGGTCACGTCTCCTTTGAGTTCTATACACGGGACACAACAGCAATTTAGGTCAAGCGAGATAACTTATAGTACACTTTTCTTTTCTCTGTACAGAAGTAACATAGAAGAAGTGTTACCAAAGAAAATAATAATAAGTGCCTCTTACTATACTGTGCATCGTAAACAAACATCTCCGGCCTACTCGTTCAGATGGCAGCACAAGTCTTTAAGGTCACGTGATACCGCCGAGAAATGCCATTGGCAGGAAATTATTAATTTTTAATGGCTGAGATGTCAATGAAGTTTTCGACCATAATAGTCGTTATGTTTCTTAAAGGAGTGTTTAAAAAAAATATATTGTTTACGTTCTATATTGGTTTATAGTATTTTTTTATTCTTGAGAAATAGATTGCTCTTTATCTCATCTTTGTCTTCTAAGCTTACGTTTTCTTTTCTCTTGATTTTATATCAATTTTCGTCTGTACTTCGTTCAGTTACGTAGATAAAGAATGACGGTTGGTTGGTTTGAAGCAAGGATGTTCTAATAGAGGATTTGCTTGTAGATATCTCATGCGCGCAGAGAAAGAATGAAGCCAGAAAACAACTGAGCATCGACCAAGGGACGTACCTGATTGGTTAGCGAACAACTAGAGAACTCGTTGTCATCTTTGTTTATCCGAAAACAATGATTTTGATTGGAGTAAGTGGGCTAACTGGACGGGACGATGTTGTGACGTTTGGCGTCATGTTCGTAGCAAAATCACATATCCTCTATTAGAATATTCTTGGTTAGAAACTGAAGGTACCAGGACTGGCCGCAACTGTCGCTACTATCGAGGTACACGTGAGAACTTCTAGCATTCACTTATCATTATTTTCTTTGGTAATACCGTTTCCGATTTAAAGTTACTGCCTATTGTATTACGTTGTTGTATTGATAAGTATTTGAACAATTAATAGTTTAGTTGTTTCAGAAGGAAATAGGACACGTGTCTGTTTCGGTGTGCTTTTTAAAGAAATAAAGATTTTCGTCTGGTTGAATGAACAAAGTTAGAATCCTTATCATGGCTTCTTTTTCCTTTTTCTAAATCCCTGAGAGACCAGATGAATTTTTATTTTTTCGTTATTGCCCGGGAATCGATTGCTACATATTGCGACTTTGTAAAACTTTTTATCACCAGATGTCGCTAGCAGCAGACGTGAACGAAACGAGAAAAAGAAAAGGAGTCGAGGAAGAGAAGTGACGAAAATGAAATACAAAAAACAAAAGTAAAACAGAGCAAGAATGCCTCGAGAGAGAGAGATGAGGAAATGAGACTGGTAGTGAGGATCTTTGAAACTATAGAATCTTTCACCGTTGAGTTTTTTTTAAAGTTCCTTAAATTAGTTATAGGCAGGATTCCTAGTAAAGCACACAATAATATCATTTACTATATTGGAATATCTCAGTTTTCAGTTCAAGTGTGATTTGCACGCATGCGCAGAAATAAATAATGGCTCATTATCGTAACCGTACATACAATGCCAATAAAGTGTTTGCTCTCTCCATCTTGATCCCTTATTTTCGCAGAAATAGGAAATATTCTCAATGAATCACTATTACGATCCGTAAGAAAGGTGATTAAAAATTGGAGTAAGTCATGGGAGGAACTTGGTTTATGTTTTCTTGTGATTGGCAGCGTGATCTAGATGCCCACTGAAGCAGTCGTGTGGTCTGAGGCGTTAGGCCAGCGTCACCAGGGTTCTGGTTCGATTCCCGCCCTAAGCATGGATATTTATACGTTACCGTTAAAAATATTTTAAAAAAATCTGTAAGAGACGTTAAGTACAGTTGGGAATAATTTTGTTTCCGGAGAAGAGCCATATCCAGCTACTCTTCCGTTACAATATGGAGAATCAATCCACTCATCTTTACTGAGTCGATTGATATCTCTGGTTATATCCGGAAGTGGCCAGTGTGGGTATCAGTTGATTTCTTTCATCAAAGTAAGTTGATTGATCTACCTATTTTAAGGGTAGAAACACTGGATATACCCCCCGGAAATTAAATTATATTCTACGGACCGGAACTGACTAACCCGAAATCGCCAATATGGGTAACAATAGAATCCTTTTGTGAAGGTGAGTCAATTGATATACATATTGCATGGTTAGAGTCCCTGGATATACGTCACCCCGGAAATAAAAATTTTCCCAAATCAAACAATCTTTTATGATATGGGTACATAAATGTACCATGATATTATTATAATTGAATATTTGTGTATTTTAACAGATATGTAATGAAAATTATTTACATTGTTACTTTTAGATGAATTAATTAATTGGAATTCGATGTGGAAATGTTTCTATTGTTTATAATTTGGAAATTAATATTGACAATTACTATGTGGAGCATTTTGGTGATGTATGAGGTAACTGGCTTATTACTCTCAACGTCATTTATGAGAGTAAGTTCAACCAGATCGTTGATTGGTTTTGGATAACGTAATTAACTACGTCATTGTAGGAGAGAAGCATAGAGTTATAATAAATAGAGGGAACATAGATGACGTCATATGAAGCCAAATTAAGGTTGAGCGGTAGCCATATTATATGGACCCATTAGAGTCCCTTTATACCGAGTACTGTGAGGAATGCCTTTTTGAGTAAAACTGAAGTACTCGTCGTGCTCCTCTGCATTTTATAATTGTCAGTTCTCTGCAAAACAGCTATCTTTTCGACCAATGATAGCCATTTTGTAGGCCTCATCTGATATGCGCACTTCCCATAAGAAAGAATGAGAAGGCAATACTCGGAAAAGAGGGCCTCTAAGTATGGAGCCATTCAGTATGGTGGTAGCGCCTCGTCCCTTACGTCTCTTTGCTTCACTCCCCTCGCCCAGAATACAGCTTGATGCTCCCTGTAGTTATTATAACTCTGTGGAGAAAAGAATATTAATTTACTCAAAAGTTTAGATCGACTCATTGTTCAGAAGAAATATGTTAATATTTAATTGCAGTTAAAGATTTATTTCATTTGCAACAATTAGAACGTTTGTTTTAGTCAGAAAATTAAATAAATTAAGATTGGTAATAGCAATGTCCCAGAAAGTTGTTTTTTTATATGGATGTAAAACTTACTTTTGATTTTAATAAATTGATTGTATCACGCCTACGGGTTAATAAAATCTTTTATTTCACGCTTTCGCGTTAGTGACGTGAGGGACGGTGCACTGCCTTCGTGGCTCTATTATCGCTTCTCATTGAATGCTAACTCTGATAAGGACTTTTACGAAAGTTGCGATAGTAGTCTCTACTGCTTCCGCTAGGGGGATACGACGACTTGAAGCAGATTTGGAGCAGTTTAAGCAACTGGTTCTCGGGATGAGTTTATATCGTAAGCTCGTGTCTTCGTTCAAAGATTCACGTCAAGAACCCAATTTTAGAAGCGACCCTGAGAGAGACTGATAGAAATTGCTAACCAGAAAAGTATAGAAGAGGTTAAGCAATCTTTTTTCTTTGTTTTCTTTTTTTCCTTCGATATCTTTCGTCAAATGACGAGACACCCGTTTAGAGACCTTATCGTTAGTGGCTAAGACCACATTATTACAGATTGACAAACAGGCGGATTGAACAGAAACCGAAGCGGCACCATAACGGTATCTTATATGAAGTGTGAAGAAAAAAAAAGCAGTACAAATATCCAGCTTCAAGTAATTAGCAAAATTTTATAAATGAGGTCATGAACTATGAAGTGAAAAAAAAGGAGGTAACAGACATTCACTACAGATAAAATTACTTTTCGTCTGTAGGCGAATGAACAAAGAGTTCAGAAAAGTGTAAATAAATATTTTATATATGGAGCGAAACTCGGATTATATGGTGGAGTGATGAAAAGTCTGAAAGCTTTCGACATGTGAACCTAGAGGAGAATTGAAATACTAATTTGGATTGAGAAGTTTCGTAATAAGAAAGAACAATTTGGAAGTAATAGAAAAACGAAATCAAAACTCGTTCGAACCTTTGCAAAAATTGTCTCATAAAAGATTCAATATAAAGGCACTGCACCGTCTAAGTAAAGGGGAAACTAGGAAGAGAAAGAAAAGAAATGCAATGGATAAGACAATATCAAGGAACAAATGTTTATGCCACGACAAATAGAGAGGACTTTCCTTAAAAAAAAAAACAAAAAAAACTGACCACTCTTAGGATAACAGTAGTAATGATGGGGCTCTGTTTGTTAATTCGGCCGTAGGATTCAATTAAGAAAATACGATAGAACGGAAAAGCATGAGAGCCAGACCAGAATGGAATAATGGTTAACATGGTTGGCTTGAGGTAAACAGTAAGAAGGCAGCGAGGGTTCGAGTCTTGATTACTACACTATTCTGACAAGTTTTTCTCAGTTCCACTTGGTAATTGGAGAATGATACATAGAATATAGACCTTGGCCGTTACTTTCCTCAGTGTCTCTCCCACGGAAATAGCAGAGAAATTACATGTAATGGAAAGCCCAGAAAGTCATAGTGTTGACGGGAAAGCAACATTAATCAGCGTTCCACGACAGTACCCCCCTCCCCCGCGCGCTTCCCTGTACCATTACATACATGCCTCATAACTCCGTAATATTTCTTAAAGAACAAAAACCGCATCATAGACGCTAAATTAGGTGATCAATGCGGTGTGAAAATGGGCTGGATGGGACGGACTGTACTCAATATACTGGTCAGAGAAGCTCCCACGCCAGACTAGAATCAATACAGACAGAACCAAAACAAGCAACAAATAAAAAAAAAGAGGAGGATAACACATTGTACGTGGTAGTAGTGGATGAGGAGGAGAGGAGGGAGGGGTGGAGAAAGTACTAGTGGATGGACCGGAAAGAGAAATAACCAACACCCAAAACAGGATTCGACAGTGACTGCCACGTGACTGACCAGCTATTGCATAACAGCAATAGAATGAGGATATAGGTTGTACAACTACTACTGCATATCCATGACACTCCGGCTTTATGCTGTGGTCACCAAACTAACCACAACACGCAGTGGCGGCTCGTGCAGATTTAACCTCGGAACATGCAGAGTTAAAATTACTTGTGCTATCCGAAAGAAAAAAAAGCATTGCAACCGAAATGAAACGGAAAAAAAAAAAATCCCGACTGCAACCACAGACACACTACCAACCTTTTGTTGTTGTTGTTGTTATTGTTGAAAGGTAAAAAATTAAAACTGAGAGGGGGGCGCAATTGTAACTGCTGTTGTTGGTGTTAGTTAGATACAAATAGCTTTCGCGACTGCGTTTGCGTGAACAGCTTGTATCTTCTGCTAGCTTTCGTTCATGTGAACACTAGGTTTAACTTTCCTGCCTTATGGGTTTAGACTTACAGAAAAATCCAATACTTTCATTTTAGCGAGGACAAACATGGTTTATAAGGAAAAGTCAGAAAATTTAGTCGTACTTGTGCCTAAAATCAGTTAAAGCTATTATTTGTACGGTCATGACTAGAGCCCGGATTTTAGGCAAAATGCCTATTAGTTTCAGACACTTTTAAACCATAACTGGATACAAATGTGCACCGATCCCAAGATTGTGAGCGATCTGAAAGAGATTTTACGTTGCCTTTTTTTGCCTATTTTACCGTATTGCTCTTTTTTTGCCTATTTCATGCTATATTGCCTTTTTTTGCCTCTTTTGTCTTACCGACAGCAAAGCATTTTCTTAAAATTACATTTCTCGCTTCTGTTTCATTTCGTTATTCAGTGCTCTTGTTCTTCCCAAGCCACCACGTATTTAATTACATCAAACCACAGCAACAATTCATGCACCACCTTTAAATTAAAGAACAGGCAATTTGGCAACATTGTATTTCTTATCGGTATCGCAGAAACAACAATGCAACTTACTACATTTCATAAACAAACAAATGCACTTGGTCTCCCGTCGCAATAAGCGATTATCGTCTGTTGACCTTAGGAATAGAGTGAATTCGCCTTCTTAAGCAACTATTTGCAGCCAGTTTTCTTAGGTAATTTGCAGTGCTGAACCGTGCGAAAATGCCTCCTAGGCATAGTGTGCCTTTGAAAACGAAGTTACACCGCTATGTGTCTGAATTTGGTAGTGACATTTTTTCTACTGATGGATCGGTTCTTCTGTGTAACGTGTGTGAGAAAGCTGTGAATCATGGGAAGAAATATTTCATTTCGCAACATGTATCGTCAGAGAAACATAAATTAGCCGTAACAAGGAACATCGGAAAAATGAAAGTACGTCAGCTTCCAGAATTTCTCACAGACCACAGCCGAAAATCCGAGTTTTCTCTGGATTTATGCAAAGCATTTATTGATTCAGGCATACCGCTGTGGAAAGTGGAAAATCAGTCTTTGAGAGCTTTTTTGCACAAGTATACAAAAGAGACAATACCAAGCGAGTCTACGCTGAGAAAAAATTACGTGGACGTGTGTTACAACAGTACAGTTGACCGTATTCGCGCCGAACTAATTGGGAAGAAGATCTGGATTTCCATAGACGAGAGCACCGACGCCACGGGAAGACACATCGCTAACGTAATTGTTGGCCCATTGGAGCTTGATCAACCACCAAAGTTGTTTCTCTTAACGTCGGAAAACATGGAACGAGTCAACAGCACCACAATCGCCCAGATTTTCACAAACGCTTTGCATTTTCTATGGCCAGACGGAATAACCCATAACAACGTCATCCTGTTCATCTCAGATGCAGCACCATACATGAAAAAGGCTGCAAGGGCCCTGAAAGTTTTATTTCCGTCAATGCTGCATGTTACATGCCTAGTGCACGGTCTTCATAGAATTGCCGAGGAAGTGCGACGCTTGTTTCCTGACGTAGACAAGTTAATTTCCAGTGGAAAGAAAGTGTTCCTGAAGGCCCCCTCGAGAATCCAGAAATTTAAGGACTCGGCACCAGGAATTTCTCTTCCTCCTCAACCAATTCTGACAAGATGGGGCACATGGATTTCTGCATGTGTTTATTATGCAGAGAATTTTGAAGTGTTAGCTGAAATTTTCCAGTCTCTCTCAGAAGAAGAATCCTCTGCTGTAGGAGATGTAAAAAAATTACTAGATTTGGGAACTGTTCGAAGTGACTTGTCATTTATTGCAGCCCATTACAGAATATTGCCAGAAGCCATTACTAAACTTGAGAAATCAGGACAAACCCTTGTGTCTTCTCTGGCTATTTTCCACGAATGTGTCAACGCGATTAATTCTGTTCCTGGCCCTAAAGGAAAGTTAATTACTGAGAAATGTGTGCGTGTTCGTAGTGACAATTCTGATCTTCAGGAACTTGAGAAGATCGGCAAAATCCTAATGGGAGACAATACTGCCACGGTTGAAATGGATCCACTCCTGACAGCATGCTTCAAATACGCCCCTGTAACATCCGTTGACGTCAAGCGGTCC
>JAGDQP010067657.1:700-11121 GCA_022664845.1 Lepisma saccharinum
TCAAATGGTAGTGTTTTGCGGTCAAAATCATCAATAAGTGATGCTTGCCATCTGGGAAGTCGAGCTGTGGAGAAGGAAGAATCCAATATGGCCGCCGGAACATGCAGTTGTAGTTTTTTGCATTATCATTGAATAGCATATAGTTTAGTTTAGTCAATATATTACTTTGGTTGCTTCTCAGGAAATAAGATAATCTCTTCCCTCGTAACATTATCATAAATGAAACTGAAAAAAAACTGACACTTCTTTTTTTTTTTTCTTGTGATGTACTGGTGTCCTGGCGATTTTTGTCAATTCGTTCTGATTGGCAAATGAATAAAACCCTTCACCAAAGTCCTTGCAGTTATGAAATTACGAGACAACAGGAATTTTAAATTGAACATAATATTGCATAACTCCTACAACAAGATTTAGAATAACGTTAAAAACGTGTCCTGACTTAAACTCTACAACTTGAACGCAATGAAAATGTGTTCTGACTTAAAATCTTCAGTTGGACCGCCAGTACGGGTCCTTAGTTCAAAGTACAATAAATATTTCCCATAATACGGTTGCTTGTATGCTAGAAATTGCGTATTCCGGTGGCCATATCGATTTTTCTCTCTATGGCTCAAGATGGACTACTTAGATGCCCACCACCACTTGCTGATTATTTTGATAATAGAAGCCTAGAAACTGACATTAAAATCATAGCTCGAGGTGTAATATTTCCGAAAATGTAGTTACTTGTACGCTAGAAATTGTTTCTTTCGGCAGCCATGTTCGATTCATCCCTCTCCATGCTCCCAGATATACTACTCGGGTGGTCATCATCATTTTTTAGGGTTTTTGCTAATGAAGTCCTACAATGTGATGCCAAAATCTCTAGGTACAATAATTCTGAAGATAGTTGCTGAATGCCAGAAATTGCATATTCCGGCGACCATATTGAATTCTTCCCTCCGCATAGCCCAAGACGGACTATCCAGATGACCACTATCACTTGCTAATCATTTGTATCGTAAAAAACACATTGAAATTGTATGCCAAAATAGTTCCAAAGATGTAGTAGCTACCTGTGTACTAGAAATGGTTTATTCCGGCAGCCATGCTGGATTTTTCCCTCTCGATATCCCAAGATGGACTACCCAAGTGGCTATCTTCATTTCATAACAATTTTGCTAATGAAACATTACAATTAGGCACAAACGCTATAACACTACGTACGTGTAAACATTCCAACACTTGTATACTAGAAATCACATGTTCCGGCGGCCATATCGGATTCCCCCCTCTCATGGCCTCAGACGGACTACCCAATACATCAAAATCTGAGATGCTTTAGCTCCAGAAATCTAGGACTACAATATTACATTTTTGGGGTATTTCTCATCAGGTCCAACTAACATACCAAAATTCATAAAAATCTGAAATGGTGAGGTGATCTGACGTGGAACGACCCTATTATGAATGTACTTACAGGTGTGTCGATCAAAAAATTATTAACATACCGTTGAAAGAAATATTATAGCCATTTTGCAGAGAACTATAGTGTGTGAAAACCCTCATCCTCTCGTTGGCCATAAATTTTGCTTTCAAGTTTGCTGTTTTTGTTTGTTTCGATATACTTGGAGAGTACATTCAGACCTGCATGAGAGTGCATCTTGATTATTGTTTTTCTCGAAACAGAAGCCTTTTTGACATCCATGTTTTCGTGATGAGCGAGAAAAAAAATATCTTAATGCATCAAACCCTCCTCAGCTTTACTCAGGCCAAGCGTCAACTGTAGGGGAAACAGAGGCTACACATTCAGCACAGATGGGGACCCAAATCCCCTGTTGACAAGCAGTAACGAAAATAATAATAATAAACCTGAGATCATTTGTTGCCTATAATAAAGTACTGAAGTTTTGAATACCATACACTTAAGCTGTGTATGTAAAATTAAATGTTCCTTCATTCATTCGATTCGCGTGAAATTTATGATCAACCTTCTAATGCCTTTTGATAGGACATAAGTAAACTTCTGGTCAGAGTTAAGTCTTAGTAAGACTAAACTATTTCTGTTTCTGATGTTTAAGTTATTTGATTTAAATTATTATTATTTTCGTAAACCATCTTGTAAGTGTCTTTGTACGGGACTTAACAATTTTGTTAAAGTGGGTTCCGAAGAACTGCATTCAATGAACACAGATCAGATCATGTACACAGAAAGCGATTTTGCTAAATTCGTACTCTCTTTATTCAGTGGTCATGGTCAAGGACTTCGGAACGGTGCTAAAGAGGCAAAGAGGTTCGAGTCGTTCTGCCGTTCATCCTGACCGAAATTTAACTCGTTTAACCAGGCGAATCCAGGGATGATAACCTAAAACTAAGGCCGTGGTCACTCGATATCTACCATCTTTGCAGCCGAAAGTCCTCACCAAGGGACGTCATCCCTCAAATATATGATGAACTTTGGCCACAGCGGCCTATCTACTCATAGGAAATGTAAAAGTAAAAATACTCCAATTATTATTATTTTTTATTTCGATTTGGTCGACATACGAGATTTGAAATTTTGATTTTTTTTTTTTTTTTTTTATTATTAGGAATGTGTATATGGTACTTGATTTTCCACTAATTTGATTTTTACTTTTTCATTACTCAAGGATGTGAAGAGTGTTTACGTGATATCGAAAAGACTGAATTTTCTCCTGAACAAAGAAGACGTAGAAGAGATGATCATTGAAATACGTCGTGCAGCTAAAGAAACAATGGCCGGAAATGAAGAAAAAGATATCACCATTGAAAGCTGAATACAGTAGGCGCTTTTTAATTAATTTTTGCATTGTTTGATCTGTTTTCAATAACTATATTAACGTTTGATAATCCGGCACGACCGTGGGTTCCGAACGTGCCGAATTAAAGAGCGCCTACTTTATGATGCAGAAATACTGTGTTCGTTCCTCAAATAAAGTAGATAATTCTAAAATATATAATCTCTATTTGTAAGTTTTCCAACTTATATTTGAATTTCATGTTATCAAGAAATATATCACAGGGTGGTGCAACGAAAAGTTTCCATCCCCCCCTTCATTTCGTAATCTATTAGTTAGTTTGAAAAATCCCTAAACACGTTAACTTTAGTTTTGAGGGGAAAGAATGATGACAAATTCTAATGTGCTGCCCTGCGGTCTAGTGGCAAAAACTTTCATTTCCCCGTAAATGGCAACACGGGTCAGTCAATAAGCTCTGTTGATGATTTTATGTATGAAAACACTGTGTGTTTGGAAATTCAGTGAATATTTTGCGATATATCGAGTTTTGAACTGGCAGATTATACATTTAAAGATCGATAGTGACGTTCGAAGTTTTTTTTCACTAACCAGCACACAGCAGAATCTCTTCCTCACTTATTAATTTGACCGTGCTGCAGTTCTTTGCGGTCAGTACAGTACAAAGTACACATCACTTGTTTTCGGTCATAGATAAATTAAACAGAAGCATGTTTGGTTGAAAACTGACTTCCTCCAAATATATATAGGAAATGTATTATCAAGAATATATGTAATAAGATTTATCTACTCCTGTTACCAGAAAGAAAATAAAGAGAACCTTGTAAATTCTTAAAGGATAATGTGGAGTCACTTCCAGATGTTCCATAAGTGTGAATGTTCAGTGTCTGTCACAGCTAACATTTTACAGCGTGATTGTTTCCCCACAGTTTTTATAAAAATTTCGATGAAACTCCTTACTGTAATACGGTACAACCGAAATACTTACGAACTAATGACGGCCACTTTACCCATATTAAATTTAAACAACGTTTAAAAAAAAAAAAAAAAAAAAGTTGGTTTAAGTCAGTTCAAATTTGTACAATCACATTCGCAGAGGCTTTCACTACAACAGTGGCAAATTTTTTTCAACAGTTCCAAACACGATATTTCGTATAGTTTCATTGAAATTCCAAACCTAATTTCTTCATTTTTGTGAGTAGAATCAACCCCCCCCCCTTTTCAAATCATGTTCCATTTGTATAATGTTGCCCTTTAGGAAGATGAAACATTTGGTCAAATTGATCTTGAATATCGAAATTAGATATCGATCGATATATCGAAGGTTTGATAATATATCGATCGATAATATCGAAAAATATTGAAACTTCGTTGCACCACCGTGTATAATCATGTTCGTTACCTATATTTTTATGAAGTATATATTATATGTTATTTTAGTTTTATTAAAATAAGTATATATATTATGAAGTATATATATTATTAAACATTTACTCTACTTGACTGACATGATCTTGAAAAATGAAAATATATTTATTACCTATATTTTCATGAAAAAAAAAAAAACTTTGTTTCATTAATTAAACATTGACTCTATGTGAATTGAAAAAAAATGTAGATATTTGTTACCATATTTTTGTGAAATAAATATTACATTTTATATTTCATTGTGTGTGCGTGTTGTTTTTTTTTTTCTCAACACCTCCGAATGTTGGTTTAGGCTGACAAGCATCAAGGTATTAATTCTTTGGACGGTTCATTCGAGCGTAAGTAGAGCGAATATTATTGAAATTATGGGCTAAATTTCTTATATGAATATTCAATTTTTCTACAGTGTATTTGTTTAAGGATTGTTGTAGTCTTCAGATCATTGTTGAAGCTTTCAGAGATCCCTGCTTCTTTCGTCATTGTAAGGCAAGAACTTATTCTCTAAACTATGTGTTGTAGGGCAAATAAATAAATAAATTGGTATTTTTATGTCCCGAGAGGGTGGGAGGTTGAAAACAAACTTTCGAAAAGTTATTCTTTCTTTGCATATAACTACAGTCGGGGCCACGGTGGCTCAGTTGGTAGAGCGCTTACCTCTGGTGCTAGGGGTCGTCGGATCGATCCCTGCTCATGCCATGTGGGCTTTGTGGTGGACAAACACCGTGTGCGTGGGTTTTCTCGGGGTGCTCCCGTTTCCTCCCACTGTCTTCATTCCACCAGTTCATCCCATCATCATCCATACGGCCTGAGCCACAGTTGCCTAAAGGCCTTAAAATAAATTCAAATTCACTATAACTAAAGTGACGTGTGATGAAACAGGTTGGTTTTTTTTATCCCGTATTTTAGTCTACAAGGTTTAAAACCTCACCTCCGTGCCATATCTCTGAATACAGTTTTGTGCCTAGTATAGGTTTATATATAATTTTACACGTGGAAATTATTTTTGTCCCCGCTCTGTAACGCCACCTCCGTTACCCAAAGATTAATTTCTTACAAATTCGATATTAATGGAGATCTGACATAAACAGCTACAACAATATATGATGATTCTTATTTTTTCTTCTCAAAGAAATAGTATAAATATGTTCATTTTATATGTGTACAACGTAATGCAAGATCTCACTTAAAACGCGGAATATGCAAAACGGTTCAAGGAAATCAGTTGAAAGTCACAACATGATACCGACTAAACATCGTACTGATAACCGTAAACAGTATTGCCATATGTAAAAACAGTGTTGCCAAACTCAAATTAACAAGTTAACATTTGAAAGCCCACCACACAGTATTGAAAACTTCGGGAGAAACCGAATAAAACATCACGAAACCAGCTATTGAGATTTTATGGGTCGACACTGCGAAAAATACAGGTGCATGGAAAAATGGGGGTAAACTAGAAAAAAATAGATACAAATAAAGGATCACACGAACATATGAGAGAGAGAGAGAGAGAGAAACATCCAGGCAGGGCTCCCATAAAATGATAAGATTCGTCAGTATTTAATTTTATTTGTTCTATGTGTTAAGGAATCGCTGTAACAATGCATGAATTGAATAACATTCCACTAATAGTTATACAAAGATAGGAGAGTTGGGTAATGAAACGATTGGGTAATCGTATACAGACATAACGAAGGTTCGAGAATGTATGCGTACCCAGAAAGTTAACTAGATCATCCTTGGCTCTGGCATTATCAGTAGTATGAAAAGCATTGTGTGACCAGCATGTCATTGAGTACAATGAGTATTCAGTTTGTCAGTGAGAGTGTGAGATTAAGCAAAAACCTTTCATGCAATGTGCACATTTTTCAAAGCTTATATTATCCCAGTCGTCGTCTTGGCATTAATCGCAAATTGTGGCGTCAAAACCATACCCAAAGGGAGTAATGAAACTGGCATTTCGTCAGTGTAACCCCACCGGGGAAGGCATATTTAATCATATCCCGAAACATCTCAGCAGAGAACTGGTAGTGAACAAAAGATTGAACACGTAGAAAATAATCTCTTTGCCAAATGTCTATCTCTGCTCTAGGCAAAACATTATCCGTAATGAAACTTAAGTTTATATAAGAGCGATAAAAGCCAACATTCAGAGCTGAATGTGACCAGTGCATTTCTCTGGAATAAGTCTCCGTTGGGAACTTTGCTGAACCAAGGCAACATCTTTATTTGAGCTCCAGGAGTCAAGATGATGATCGCTGACATTAGTTGCGGTAGTGGAAGGCCAAAACACTTCTCGCATGAACATTTGCAACCACTCTTTTGACATGTTAGCGGTTGTTCCAGCATAAGATCTAATGTTTGGTGGATCAGAAGACTTTGTTTTAGGGAAGCGACCGGATGGTTCCCGGTTCCGCCACTAGTACGTACCCCGATAGCAGAGTAAGCTTATTTCAAGCTTGCCATTGTAAGTGTACAAGCTCGCATCAAGCTTACTAGTCGGCACTTGCAAAGCTTGATGTAAGCCATATCAAGTTGTCACAACAAGCGTGAAAATAAAAAAAACATAGCAAGGAGCTTTCTTAATCACTCACCCACCGAGCCAAAGTTTTACTTATACAGCACGCTTACGTCAGTCTCGCCTACAAAACACATTCCGGAAGTTAAATCAGGTTCTAACATGCGTTTGCAATAAATAAATAAAAAAAAACACCGAGCCTGACTTACAATAACGTAGGTCACTGATTTTTAAATTTCCACATGCGGTTTTCTTTAAAAATATGTAAATATAAGCCAGGATTCGACCCCGAGACCTTCGAATCATCTTTCCGATACGTTAACCATTAGACCAGGCTCGCAACTTTCAAGCAGTGGCGTGTCAGCATTCTTTACGGTTAAAGCAGTACTGCCTGCACCTGAGGACAGAACTACTGACGTAACTTACGGAATGTAATTTGTCGGCGAGACACTTTACTATGATACCATCTGTACAGTGGCGACATATATCAACATAAATGTCTACGTCCAGCTTGAATGAAACTCAAGTGAATTTATTACAGTTAATTTCAAAGTTGAATCAAGCTTGTTTCATCACATTTAACTTCACAAGCGAAAATAAACTGCAAATCAAGGTTGTCATAAGCTTACATTCTATGTGGGTAGAGTGGAGAAAGACAACAACCAGACATTGAAATCACAGGCAACATCATGTAACAATGTGTGGTAGCAGAAAGAGACGCCACTGCAATATTAATCCCTTTTTGCTCCTTTCAGAGTAAATGCATTTCCTTTACGAAACTACTTTGGTCAGTGTTAAACACCTGTTCTAGCTTGAGCTTGCTTGAACAGTTTCCACACTTTACTTGTTGATACGTGTAATGGATATTCCTGTCACATACATCTCGAATCTGTATAACTAATATTCGTACTGCAAACGTTTGAATCTCTTTTTAACTGATACGCATTTCAATTGGATCGATGTCCCCATTCATGGCCTTCCCACGTGCAGCTATTTGGAGTTGTCCATGCAATGATTGCTTGGTTCAGTACTGTACGCTTGTTCCATGTATTCTTCTGACACTTCTATACATTTCGTCCTTGGGGGGGTGATGACTGATACTCGGAATTGCTGCTCTCTTCAGGTGATTGTGTCCGAGTATCGGGTTTCTTCTGTAGTTATGAACCTAACATTGTATCCCTCTCTATTTTCGATATCTTGCGATTGCACATCGTCGGATTCCGAATCAAGCCCAACCAGGGAATTGACGTCTGCTACGTCGATTTCATTCTCCATAAGCTGTGTTATAACTTGTCGGCGGGTTATTGTTGATCCCAAATTCTCTGCTTAATAGAGCCGCAGCACGTCTTGGGGTCATTTTTTTCCTCTAAGTTGTTAGATATTTATTCACTTGTACTTCCATACAAACCAAAATGCTTTTCAAAAACGCGTCTACATTTTAATACACACAGCCGCGTGCAAGATCAGCAATATGACAGAGAAGACAAAAATAATGGATCTCCCAAGGGTAACCTAGCGCACAATACACTGGCTTTTTCCTCACGGATCACTTAGTTTACAATTATTGCAGCACAATATTAGTAACAGCAGAACACAAATAATAAGAACGGAGAAAACAAGCTATCCCACACGTATGGTAATGCGCAATACGTATATAGTTAAATACACACAGGAAGTTGATGTAGCTTATAGCAAGTGTTCACTTCTACCTTCTTAACATGATAGAAGCTATCTCTTAACTGACTGGTGAACACTTGCTGTGTATTATTTAGGTCTACCAGCTGTGTAACTCTGCCTTCCCACATAACAAAATGACGTCCCAGGGATATCTGACGGATCTCCTGGCAGGATATCGGGACGTCCGTAGGACGTCCTGTTTAAGTCCCGTTTACATCCATGGGACGTATAGTTATAATTAATCCTTCGTATAGTTATAATTAATTAAATAATAATAATAGTAAGGTCGATTTAATTTATAGAAATTCCAGGTAGGTAATCCCGCACGGCTTTCCGGGGGACATCCAGGGGACCTCCATACGGGATAAACTGTTTGTATTGCCCACAGAGTTATCCCACGGACGTCCTTAGGACATCGCTATGGGAGCAGGACCATTCTGACGGTAATGGGATCTAAATGGGACGTACTCTGCTATGTGGGTTTACACAGGATTTACGTTTAAGTCACTAATCTCGATGTTTGCAGTTTGATTGGGAAACTCCACTACCACTGGTGAGCGATTCCCTTACAGCGACAGTACACGAAACTGGCATCTTGACACATAATAGGTAAAATTTGGAGAGAGGAGAGGAATTGTACTCACGTAGTATCTTGACGAAGATCACGTGCACAGTTACACACTAAACCATATACACTATAAAGTCATAATTTTCGGCTACAGCCGTCTTCAGTTGTAGACAAATAATTTCACTGAACACACGTGCACAATTTAAAGGGACAGAAAAACAAGTTGGCTGACGTCCACATCAAAAAACTATTGACGACGTTCGGCGCGTGTTCGCAAGTACGGATGGGAAACTGTTTTTGGAAATTGTGTTTTTTGTATTGAAAATTGAGCTGGGTACAATAAATAATAATTCATTAACAGAAACGTAGTCAGGAAAGTGGAATAGAGTATAGAAATCGCTGTCGGAGAAAGTGGGATACAGTATAGAAAATAGGTTGTCGAGTCAATCACAAAAAGTGGGAGTTTTTGTTGCTGTATCCCACTTTCTCCGACTGCGATTTCTATACTCTATTCCACTTTCCTGACTACGTTTCTCTTACTGAGACCCAGTTTTTATTATTATTTATTATACCCAGCTCAATTTTCCAACACAAAAACACCACTTCCTAAAACCGTTTCCCCATCAGTACTTGCGCATACGCAGAACGTCGTTAATAGTTTTTGATCTGGACGTCCGCCGTCTTATTTTTCTATCCCTTTAAGTAATGCATGTGTGTTCAGTGAGCTTCTTTCTTGTCTACAAGTGAAGATGGCTGTAGCAAAAAATTATGACTTTATAGTGTATATTGTTTAGTGTGTAGTTGTGCACGTGATCTTCAAGTTACTACGTAATTACAATTCCTCTCCCCCTCTTCAAATTTTACCCATTATATTGCCTATCCACCCTTTTCCTATATGTACCTTGTATATATAGGCGCCTGTTGACAACTTGGCGTCTTAGCACAAGTCCCGCACCAGTCCGCTCTGTCTTTTTTCTCTCCTATAATTTGAAAACGATTTTGCGAAACGTTGCCGCTTTTCTATTGCGTTTGTGAATTTCCTGTACGCCTGTCTTGATATTCTGGTACGTAAGTACCTTTTTTACATAAGATGGTAAAAAAAAGTACGTCATAGGATGCAAAGACAGGTATACAGGAACATCACAAACACACAAGAAAGGCGGCAACGTTTCGCAAATGCGTTTTTAAATTATAGGAGAGAAAATAGACAGAAAGGACAGGTACTACCTCTGTATATGGCTATATATATATCCCGGTGGAGGGCTAAAAAATTTCGGTGTTGACCCAGCATCGTGAGGACAATTGGGGAGCTGCTGTGAATAAAACACAGTGGCGATCACAGTGATAGCTTCGGCTCTCTCCCAACCCGTCTGGTCAGCGTGGAAGCAGTAGACCAACTCCTCCCTTCAGGGAGAGGCCTCATCCACTAGTGGATTGAATATGGCTGTGATTTATTATATATATATATATATAT
>JAGDQP010067658.1:0-11120 GCA_022664845.1 Lepisma saccharinum
AAAATAAATGTTCAAAATATTTAAAAAATAAAATGTTTAAAACAAATCGCCTCTGTTTGAAACATTTTGTTTTCAACATTCCAACCCTATTTGATGTGAATAATAATCTGCCGAAGTTTTCGTATTATTTTAAGAACGTATATGTATGTACTGTAAAAGTTAGCTACTTAAATATTATGTATCCTTTGTTTAGATTTTTTGAAAGAACTGATGGGTGTAGCTTTTGAAAGCCATTATTGTTTTTCTTTGTTGTTTGTTAGAATTTTACTGAATATTTTTTAATTCGTGATAAATATCAATTTCACTTACGTGAAATTCAAAAATATTTTTTATATTCCGAAGATGTTTTCTTCAGTTGTTCCTTTGTTTGAGTGGATGCGTGGGTAGTTTCTTCAAGTTTTAAACTTGCAAGTAAAACGAGCTTAAGCATTGAATAAATGAAAAAGACTATCGGGACTCTGTTAGCTTATTTACTTAACATAATTAGAATGTTACGTGTTTTTGTAGTTCTTAAGTTCTTTGGTCGTAAACGGACTGTGTAAATTATTACCTTAAAGAATAGTTTGTCTGTGGTGCTGGAAGAGTTTTAAGGCGTGAGGAACCCTCTATATACACAGAGAACTGGCCGTGGCTTGGTAGTGTAATGCAGGCCTGCACAACGTTCGGCCCGCAACGGCTGTGTGGTCCGCGACGACTTGCCGAATTGTTAAATGTTATTATTTAAAATTCTAAATTTCAACGGTTATCCTTGATAAAATATTGATTGATTCAAAAATTTGCTAGGCGACTGACAAAAATCATACTATCTAGGACTAATTTGTATTTTAAAATATAACTTCTTCCGTTAACCACCGAAAGTGATTTATTTTAATTAAGTTTAAAAAAATAATAATGCTCACTCTGACAAATCTATACTTGCTAATTATCTACCATCTCCCAGTTTTCAGGTCAACGTGTTTATCTGAATATCCTCAAACTTTTTCAATGCATCGGGAAAATTACATCCCAGCCTATGTAGTCTAGTGATAATGGTCGCGGATTTTATTTGATACTGGGGAGATTACGCAGGCACGAGGCCTATTGGCTGAAATACTAATTGAGGTTTTCCAAGGTTTGCCTTAGTTGTAACAGGCAAATGCAAGGTTTAAGATCGTACATAGACAAAGGCCGTGGTCGTTTCTTCTATATTCATTTCTCCGGTAGAGTGCTCGCCGAGGGGTGTCATTCGTACGACTTGTAACGGGTTTATCCATAGATACTCGTTCAGCCCAAAAATATAAATTTAAGTAATAATAATAAAATTAACAGAAACAGAGTTTTTGGTCTATGTTTTTATACTAGAGTATGAATCAAATATACTTGTTAATTGAAGCTTACTAGCGAGCCTCACTAGTTAAAATAAGAAACTAAGAAAACTCACAGGCTATGAAAATATAGCTGTGTGTTTTTCCTAGTTCGGAAGAATTGTACGAAGAGTTGCTTGCTGGCGATGTTGACAGAAGATGCAACCCCCCTCACTCATCCGTAAAAGTAACCGCTTCCTGTCTTGATGAAAACGGCAAAGGTCGGATCGTGGTCATTACTGTTCCACCCCTTTCATCATTCAATTTTAGAGTTTCTGAGGATCACAGAAATGTTTTTAACAAATATCATGTTTACTAAGGTTCTCTCTCATTGCATATTTTATACCACCAAGTGTTCCGCATCTTGGTTGTAAAGAACCAAGTTCGTTTTAAGTTTATTCCATCCGGGAAAAGGTTTTAATTGGCAGAATTTGGAAATTAGAAAAGGCACAAAACTTGCTTAAGTGGACCATTTCTAATGTGCACAGTGCCATTTTCTTATCTATTTTTACGGGATTGGTGTTACAGAAGTTACTTATCCGTTTGTTTAGTTAAGTGGTTACTCACTTTATAAAGTGAATATTCTGCAAGTGATTGGTTGGTCAAACAATAATTGCAACTACAATGAGTGACAAAAAAAAAGAGAAAGTTGGAATCGGAAAATAGATCTTTTAATGCTGAGTGGACAAATAAAAATATTTGTTTACTGTGTTTTAAGACAAATTTCTATGCCTCGTGTGTTGCGAAACGGTAGCCGTTCCTAAGGAATATAATATTAGGCGGCACTTTTAAACCAAACATTCTGAACTCGCCAAATTGGGCACTTGTGAAAAGAAACTTAAAACAGTGAGTTCGTTGAAACGGCTCAACTCTAACGTCCAACTCAGCACAGGTTAACTGCTTAATTTTATACGAGGTGTAGATGAAAATTTTCTAAATCACCCACGACCTTGTCCATGGAATGCCAAACCACTGGAAGAGAAATATTCAGTGAATTAGTTGTGTGAGTGATAAATTGGGAATAGGTTTTGCGAACGTGGTAGCGATTTGTACTGATGGTGCTTCAGCATTGTACGGAGAAAATGTTGGAGCAATTTCTCTTACTGAAGATAAATGTCGGTAGACATATAATCAAACCTAATTGTATAATACATCTGCAGGTTCTGTGTAGTGATGATTTGAAGTTTGATCATGCAATGTCAGTAGTGGTTTCTATTGTTAATTATCTCCGTTCAACGGAACTGAAACTGAGAACATTTCGAAATTTTCTTGAAGTAGACGCGGAGTGCAGTGACGTACTTTACCATACTATTGTAGGTGTGAGAGTCTATCAAATTTTAATATATATATATATTTTTGGGGTGGGGGGATAAGAATTTTGCATGCTAGTTTTATTAATTTTGAAAATTGTACGTAGCCATAATTTAGCTTCAATAAACGGTTTGTGTGATGGTCATGTAGCCATGGGTTTGCTGAGAAAATCGAAGTACAACCTTAGGGAAGAATCTGTAATTATCAATCTTAAAATTCACACGCAGCTCCAGTGATAACCTGTAATACGAACAGTTAAAAAGACCAGATGAATAACCCTAGTAAATTCTTGGAATATCACCAACCCCAAGAACTAGACCAGGGAATGAAGACAATTTTCAGTTCCAAAACAAAGGTGTACGACCGACGAAAGGAAATAAATTCGATATGCAATCAGTGATAGCAGTGGTATGTCACATTTCTGAGTAGCGTGAGTGACCTCCGAGTGAAACATTGATTTGAAATCATCCCAGGCTAAAATTGAGACTGTGATCAGAATGGAATTTCCTTACAAGAAATTCTCACACCCTCTTAATCTTTCAATTCTTGGATAGGACTGATAATATTCCAATAATCCCCTGGGAAACCTGGAAGCTTCTTCCTTCTCACCGACTCATTAGCATCAAGTCATTGACTTCGGATTTTAGGTAATCGAACCCAGATTAGAAGTAAATAGCAAACTATAAAAACAAAATTCTTCATTTATCGTGGTTCAGTGTGAAGCTTAATTCTGAACTGGTTAAGTGCTCATTACGAGCTCCGTAGTTCGAAGCTAAGCACTCTGTTACATTCTCCATCTTCAGGGATTTGAACGAACAATTGAACTTAATGTCTTTCGCGAAGTGATTTAGACATCTTTGGAAAACCTCGTTATTTCGGATTTGTGACATTTATGTGAGTGTTGAACGCAGCAGAAATGAACTTTAAACATCTATTGGCAGTTTGGTGGAATTCATGACGTTAGTGGCATTAGAGAAGTTTCTAATGTGCTTATAATTGAATATTGAAGCTAACAACAGCCAAGAGTGACTGAGGACATCTTTAAGTTGTGCACCCCATGCTGGGCCTTTTCTCCCAGAAGAAAAGCTGGTGAGTTAATAAAGTTAACTTGCAAAGGAGCTAAGCTCCCCAATTTGTGTTTCAAATATCCGTGTCTTGGGCTTAATCTAGCTCTCCCATTATTTTTTGTGTACATGCCCCATTTCTCCGAACATCCCCACAAGTAGTATTCACTCTAAACGTCATCCTTGAAAAATTAAAATGGCCCATTGGCCACAAAAACTTTGGAGATAAAGATACGGAAGTGAGGTGGTTGAGTCGTGAACAAGTGCTTAAGCGTTTTATTGCTTGAAAAGAGGAAGTTTCCAAATTCCTGGAGCAAGAACGAAGGGAATTTCCCGAGCTTAAAGACGAGTCCTGGAATCATGACCTTTTCTTCTCTTGTGTGTTACAACTCATCTAAATAACCTTAACACTTAAGGGAAAAGATAAGCTTGTATTCCAATTGTTCGCAGCAGTGAAAGTTTTCAAAAAGAAATTGAAGCTTTTCAAAAGTCAAATATTGAAAGGTGAAATGTGTCACTTAACAACCAGTGCACAGTTTATCCCGCAGCATAAGCACACTGAACTAGGTAAAAACTATGGTACGAGAATAAGTGATCTGATGGAAGAATCACCTTGTATATAGAATCTTATCAAATTAAGATAGTTGAAGATCCCTTTACAGTGGATCCTGAATATCATTTCAACTGCAGCTAAACATAGTTGATCTTCAGTGTTCTACTGATTACATGTATGAACACCGAGAAAGTAGTCTGCGGGAGTTATACAGAAGTGTAGACAGTGAAAAAGTTCAAGGACCTTATTGAAGTTTCCATGAAAGCATTCAGCATTTTTGGTAGTAGTTATATCTATGAACGTTCTCTATTACGAATATGAACAAAACCATCAACATTCTTGACTCACTAATTACCATTTGGAAGACATTTTGAAGACGTCTACGACTAATGTAACTCCAGAATACAATAAGCGTTTTACTGAAAAGAGGTGTAACACTTCCCATTAAGCTTGTGAGAGTGTATGATTGAAAATAAATTATGTAAATTTAATGGAAGTATTTTTAAGTGCAACTTTGGTTGAAATAAACAAAATATAATTTTTAAAATGATTCTGTTTGAATTTAGAATGTGCAAATAATAATTACTTACTTACTTTATGGCTTACGGAACTCGCAAGTTCATCGCCGTAGTAACAAACGATCGCCATCGGGTTCTATCCTGAGCAAGATCAAGCCACTTTTCATCACAACACCTACTTCTCGAAGATCCTTTCTAATATTGTCCTCCCAGCGGCGGTCTCTTTCCCTCCAACTTTCCAACCAAGATGGAATTATAATCTTCGTTTTTTCTCCCATCCGATCTACTGGCCTGCCCGGCTTAGTCGTCGCGATTTCATTATTCTTACAATATCGAGTGAGTCGCACAGTCCGTGAAGTTCTTCATTATGCAGTCTCCTCCATTCTCCATTCTTCTCGTATATCTTTTTCAAAACCTTATTTTCAAACACTCGTTATTTATGTTCAGTTGCTAGGGCCATACTCCAACTTCCGCAACCATAAAGTATTACCGGCAGAATAACCGTTCTGTATATTTTTAATTTCAAATTTCTTGATACTAATCACAAGGTTTGGAGTTTCTGGACTGAATAGAAACATGCGTTGCCTTGATGCTAAACGACCTTTTCTTTCTTCCGTTACCTCGTTTTTGCTTGTTACGTATGCTCGTATTTAAATTTGTTTACTTTCTCTATTTTCTCATTCTTAATTGTTATATACCTATTTCCGTTATTTCGTGTGTTTCGGTTTGTTATCATGTATTTTGTTTTCTCTATGTTTACCTGTAGACCTATCTCATCGCACGCTTCTACTAAGAATCGGTGTTACTTTGTAGTGCCTCTATATCTACCCCTATTAAATCTGTATCATCCGCGTACACGAACAGTTGATTCAAACCATTCAACGTTAGTCCCTTTTTGTCCTCCTTTATTTTTAAAACCTCATATTCTAAAGCAGAGTTAAACAGTAGTGAGGACAAGGCATCAGCTTGTTTCGACCCGTTGCGAATATTGAAACTCCATATTATCACCTGCCCGTACTCTGCTTATGGGGTTGTTGAAACACATTTTCACAAGTTGAACAAGTTTCTGCGGAATTCCAAATTGTACCAGTATAATGTCTAGCTTTTCCCTTTTAATAGAATCATAAGCCTTCTTCAAATCAATGAATAGCTGGTGAACAGTCCCATTGTATTCCCATTTCTTCTCCAAGATTTGTCTCAAGGCGAAAATCTGGTCCAACATGGATCTGTTTCTTCTAAATCCACATTGGTGATCTCCATTTATTTCATCTACGCATGCATTTAGGCGAATTAGCAGTATATTACTCAATACTTTGTAACATGTTGGGAGTAGATTCCGCGGTCATTATTACAGTTCGATTTATCGCCTTTTTTATAAACCGGAATTATTATTGAGGTTGTCCATATCTTTGGAAGCTGGTCCTTTTTTTCTATATAGCGTTTATTAATTTATGCAGTTCCTTGATTAGTACCGTTCCTCCCGCTTTAATTAATTCGGTTGGAATATTGTCTGTTCCCGGTGATTTGAAATTTTTAAATTTATTTATCGACATTTCGATCTTGATCTCGCTAGGTTCGGGTATCCACGGTTCTGCGGTATGGATTCCAAATTCCTCTGTTTGTTCTCCGTTGTGTACATTAAGAGGTTTGCCGATATAACTTTTCCACACATTAATAATTTTAGTCGGTTCCGCCTGCAGATCGTGTTCATTTCTAATCATCCCTTACTTCGTCTGGTAACCTTTTCTTAACGAGTGTACCCATTTGTATATATGTCTTACTTTATTTGTCTTCCCGTTTTACTCTATCTCCTGAATCTTCTGCTTCAGATATTCTCGCTTTTTGTTCCTGAACCCGCGTGTGGCGTTGCGTTTCGCGTTACTGTAGTGGTTGGTATTTGCTTCTGTTTTATTACTTAGCTACCGGTGCCTTGCTTGTTTTCCTGGTGTTTCTTCTCATCTACACGTTCCTTCGCTGCGCCCTTCACTGTATCACGAATTACCACTCACATCTTGCTTACATCAATTTCACTATTAATTTTATCTTTATTACTACTAGAGTCGTCTAAGATTTCGAAACTATTTGAGATTTCGAGTTGGTAGTCTACTTTTACGCTTGGATTATCTGATCATTTAACTTCGAATTTAAATTGTTTTGCTTCTTTGCATTCTCTGTTCGCGATGCATAACTTTTCCCTTACTTTTGTGATCACTAACTGATGATGGTCGGTGTCACCTTCCGCCCCTCTGTAGGACCTAATATCCATTATATTGGTGTATCTTCTTCTATCTACTAATACGTGATCGATCTAGTTGAGCGTTTGCCCTCCGGAGACCCTTGTGTCTTTGTGCTCTTTACTAGTAAGTTTTTTGAAATCGCGAAAGTTTTCAGTATTTCTCCATTGGTTTTGGTCGTCTTGAAGGCCGTATTTGCCTATAGTAGGTCTATATTTTCCCTCTCACCCTACCTTAGCGTTGAAATCACCCAACTCAATTTTCGTATTATATTTCGGTAATCGGTCAAACAACCTTTCTAGCTCATCGTAAAATGTATCTTTGTCGTTATCATTAGCCTGCTGGGTAGGAGCATAGACACTTATTAAAACTATGTTGCATCATCGGGTACGTATTGCTGATAGGCTTTTGTTGACGAGCTCAATATTCTACACCGCCGAAGGATACTGTTTCGTGAGACTGTATTCCCCCGTAGTAGAAAGTGCACTTTCCCTGTCGGATGCTATCTTGACCCTCCACCGGACTTCTTGTATAGTTAATTTGTCCAGCTCGTACTTCTCGGTCTCGCGTACCTCCACCTGAAGAGCTCCCGTTTTGTATAACAATCGTACGTTTCACTTTCCTATTCTAAGGTCTTCCGTAATCCTATTCTTTGAGCCCTCTGAAGCAGTCCCCGCCCGGATATCAGAATAAGGAACTACTTTACCTCCGGAATATTTTATCCCAGGAGAATCCATGAACCATCTGTTACTATTTCTTGACATAATTTAGCGGTGTAAAGTTGTCGTGCTCTGTCCATCTCTGAGCCTTGCTGATATCATTCATCTTCAGCCTCAGAGTGGTAATGGTGATGCTGCTTCCCCTCACCATGATATTTTTGTTCGAGGTTGTCTTTCCCTAGACTTTGTAAACCCTTCCACTAACTGCAAGGCAGCAGTACTGGTTTTGGTCCGCCTTGGAATATTTCCGGTACCCACCATATCTGGTCTGTATTCCCCTATCCGCCACCTGGGGAGGCGCCTGGTGGGAGACCAGTAACTCCAACCCGGATATTAATAATAAGATAGTGGTGGTGATGATGATGATAATTATAATAATAATATTGATGTTGAACTCTTGCGGCCTGCAATTATTTTGTTTAGGGCAATTTAGCCCGTCTCATTTTACAATGCGCAGGCGTGGTGTAATTAATGCTATACCTGACTGGAAACTGGGAGATACGGATTCGAGTCCCAGTCACGGCGGCTGTATTTTCTGTGTAATTTATGAACTTAGTTTGATGCATAAATGAAGGATGTAAGTATATTTACAGTACCTTGAATGCGTAAAGTTGAATGCAAGAATCGCATTTTTTAGCAGTACAATTCTTATTGTCTTCTATTATGAAACAGAACTTAACCAAGTGTAGTGTGACTCGTCCCGTAATCGAGAGAACCTGTTATCTACTCTCGGGGTTGATTTATACCGTGATTGAGGTTTCCCATAATGTTCTGCAATCACAAACGAATTCCAGAATGATATCATGACTTAACGGCTAAGGCCGCTACTCCCTTTTTATTTTGTACGGTTACTGTAAATTAAATAATGTGACGGATTGTAATTTTGAGATTTCATTAAGGCCATTATTAAAACTTGTAAAGCTTCAGACATAGCACGTAGTATATAATTCGATTTATATATATTTGTTTTTTCTTTTCGTGAGTTAATCATTCCTATATTCCAATTAGGTGGATGCTGCTGCAGGCAAACTGAAAAATATTGAGTCCAGGTTGGAAAGATCGAAGAAGGAATTAGACGATCTAGAGAATTCCTTAGATGTTGAAAAGGTTAAAAGAGAGATCAACGAGTCAAAAGATAAACGAGACAGGTATGCATTATTTAGTAAATGTGTGAATGGTTGAGATGAGCGAAGCGTGGACATAATGAATATCTCGGAGTTAACTACAATTAACCCACGAAATACTAACCATATTTTGTTATGATTTAACATTTATTTACGGAAGTTATTAGACATACGTTACTTGACAAACGCCGGAAGTTGAAATTGGAAAGATTGTGGTGATTACGCATATATGAAAATAATATATATTTACTGTTTGAATATAAATGCAACACTATCGCTGTATTGTGATTTCATGTCTTGCAAAGAATGCTTCCCAATTGCTCGACCAGTTTTGTAGTGTGTAAGGATAATCTAAAGCAGCGATCTCCAACAAAAGATGGCAGCACTACCTCCGTATATGTCTAATGTATTTTCAATGTTACACGAAATTTCCTTTCTTCTCCTACACATTCAAGCCTAGATTTCAATATTCACATAAACTCTCAAGGCTTGAATTTATAGGAGCAGCAAGGAAATTTCGTGCAACGATAAGAATACGTTAGACATATACGGAGATAGTTCTGCCATCTTTTGTTGGAGATCGTTGCTTTAGATTATCCTTAAATGCTGTTCATTAACCTTTTCAGTGTTGTGTATACGTACCATTTTATTTCTGCCAACTGACCCATAAACGAAAGTTATAGCAATATAAAATTTGCTATCCATCATTGTATGTAATTTATCGGAGAGGATTTGTAGGTCCCTAGTTACCTTATAATTTCGCGCAGTCCGATAGTGTCCAGATATTAAATCTCAGGAACCAAAAGGTATAGAGAGGTGGTTTAGGTGTCGTTGAAAAGGTCTTGGCTAGATAAGTTCAGAGCTGCCGGAACATTCTTGATTGGTACAATGGTTCAGTGTTGCCAACCTATTAAAACAGTTGTTTAAAATGTTTCCATTCTGTTAGACATATCTGCACCAAATTTGGCATAAATATTATTCTACACAATAGAAAACTGGCTGTGGGTGTCCCAAAGTACTCCAGTCGTCAGTGCTGCCGATCTTTTTTCTGTAAAATTCATTTATTTCAAATCCCTTCCAATTCGTTAGACGCAGCAGTACCAAACTAGGCATAAACATCATTTGACGTAATGGAAAAATACTGTGGGTATCCCCGTTCTTAAACAGTGTTGCAAACCCATTTTAAAATTTAATTTTTCAGACTGGTTCAGTGCCATTAGATGTATTCACGCCAAAGCATTATTCGACACTGTAGGGAAATAGTGTGGATGTCCCTGTCCTTAAGCACGGCAGTTGTCAGTGTGGTCAGTATATTTCCTATAAAATTTATTTTTGCCAAGTAGGCAAAACAATATTATCAATGCGATAATTTAAACTTGATTTATTTGAAGTCTTTGGCAACTATGTCTAATTGAGAATGTTAAGTCTTTTATTTCCAAAATAGTTGCTATCAACAAATTGTGTATTTTATTTAAAATGTTGCTACTACAGGGTTCCTTAACCAGTTGTTTTGTATATTGTAATTGGTTAAAATCTTGAACAAGTTAAGCCTTCGCTGATAAGCTAAGTGCATTCTAGGCGATAGACATCACTTTTGTATTGGATCTCATGATTGGTCCAAAGTTGTCTTAGAAAACAAGTCTTGTGATTCGTTCTTTTTCAGTACACACTTTTGAAACATGTCTACCGAGTCTACGCAAGGTACATTCTCGGGTTCGAATACTAAAGATCTTGAATAAATAGATGTTCGAATACCTGATTGCATTCTACATTATTTGAAAACAGTTATACTACTATTTAACATAACGTCAGTGTAAAATATGTTAGGGTCCTTCTTCAAAACACATAAGAAAAAAACCTAGCATTTTTTTCAAATTGCTTCCGTTACGTTATACGTAGCTGTACCGAACTTGGTATAAACATTCGACACAATAGAAAAATACTGTGTGTTTCCCCGTCCTCAAGCACCCCAGTTGTCAGTATTGCAATCTATTTTAGAAACTTTTCATATGGATTCCATACCGTTGTACATATTTTCATCAAACTAGGAGTCAACATTATTGGACAAAATAGAAAAGTACTGTGTGTGTCCCCATTTGTCGGTGTTGCCAACGTACATTAAAATTCAATTTAAAGTTTGTTTACATATTGTTAGACGTATCCGCACCAATCTTGGCATAATAATTATTCGACACATTAAGGAAGCACTGTAGGTGTTTCCGTCTGTAAGCACCCCAGTTGTCAATATTGCCAG
>JAGDQP010067661.1:0-11120 GCA_022664845.1 Lepisma saccharinum
TTTTAGCCCGTGCTCTTAACTTATTTCACATTCAAGGTCACTAACCTCGCGGCTTTGTCTCACCCCTGTCCCAAATTAGTTCCTGACGCACCCTCTAGGGTTTTTATTTTATTACAATGAGCAAAGTGATGCCCTGGTACATTTAATGCTCATGTAAGCTCAATCGCAGTGGGTTTTCCCGCCTTTTTCGTTTTACGTCAATTATTCAAAATTCCGTGCAGGTAAACAAAATTTAACTTTCACAGACCAATGTTCATTTCATCCTTCAATAATGGGTACAATTAGTTTTAATAAAATATTAATAGAAAACTCAGGATTGTGTGCAGACACTTTTAGGACATTATCCTGTCCCAAAAGTGTCTGCACACAATCCTGAGTTTTAATGTTAATTAATTTTAATAAAATATTAAAATTACAATTAAAATTATCCTGAGTACAATTAAAACTAATTGTTCTCATCACTGAAGAACGAAACGAACTTTAGTTTGTGAAGGTTAATTTTTGTTTTCTTGTACTGAAATTTGAACAATTAACGTAAAACGAAAAAGGCGGGAAAGCTAACTTTGATTGAGCCTTAAAACGTTTTATCGGATAATCCTAATTTTCTGGAATCAGTACAGGGCTCAGCCCCAATTAGTTCGGATACCCGTGGTACTGTAATGTACTTAAATACTACGTTGTGTATGTATGAATGGAATAATCGTGATTCAGAAATCGACCACGAAGGGTGTAGCTATAATTTAGAATCTTCATTATACAAGAATAAATGACTTGATTAATTTTTTGTTTATCATCGCTTAAGCATTATATATTAGTTTTCTATGTAGTGACGTAGCTACTCTATACGTATTATCCTCTTTTTAAAACTTTCTTCACTTCTAGCTTACATTAGAAAATAAGGTTAGATACACTTACCCAAGTATACATTTTGAGGTGTGTATGAACTATGAATGGAGATCTTTAGTGAACTGTTGCCTTCAAACAACTGATGTAGTTCAAACGTGTTGATTACTTTATATACTAAAGTTATTAGTGACGTTATAAAGTGTTTTACATTCAGAATATTTTGGATTATTTGAACAATTTGATTAATTAAAGTCCAAGGTCTTTCTTTTTCTTCTAATCCTGACCCTGGCATATTACATTTTAAGAGTAACTATTTGAATTCCTGTAGTAAAACATAATAACCGTATATGAAATGTTTTATTTATTATTTCCTTTAGGTATCAAGGAAACTCGCATATTAATATAATACTTATAAACAAATGACTCAAGAGATATAGAACAAAGTTCAGTGTGCTACATTAGTCTGATTGGGGTAGGTTATCAGATCACTAACATTGGGCGTCTCAGTTTGCAAGTCATTTTTAGCCATTTATGTTCACTTTCTATTATTTTGAGACAATATTCTTTGAACGTTTCTGAATCGATTATCACCTGACTTCGCAGAGTGAGAGTGGTTGTATTGGAGATTGTTTATCATAATTGATACTGGCGAAATATTGTGTGGTTTCCATGGTCACGGTACTGTAATTTAAACACATTTTCACGCATTGCTTAGATCTATTCCCTTCAAAAGTGGTATAGTGTTGGAGTGAATAGTATTATATATATATGTTAGTTGTACGAAAACTTTAAGCTTGTTACCGTCTCCATGGTAATAAGGTTCAGTTATTAAAACTGATCTTCATGCCTCATTATAAGAACGGTTAGACCAATTTGCTTTAAATTTGGTATGATTATGTAGAGCTCAACTTTAGGACTTAAAGGGTTATAAATGTTAAACACATTATCGTATGCATAATACTTACGAATGCGTGACCAGGTTGCAACCAAACTTTAGATGATGTAGAGGCATCACATGATGATGACCTTCATCGCTATAATCGAATTTGAATGTTAAAACAATTACCGTTATTACTCCAGATAATTGTGCCAAATAATTATAAGAAAATTAAGTGAATACAACGTAAATTAGCATGAATTCAATTATACTTCAATGTTTTCGTTTGGATTTCAACTTACGAAGTGTATACATAATTATGATACATTTTACACGTTACTTTTGACATCGTATTAAACTCGATGTGAGCCAAAGATGACAAAATGATATAAATAAATTAAAATTCGTATTAAACCGTGAAGGTCCCATAGAAAACACATACAAAATGTAACATCAACAACGCATCAAATAAATGAAAGGAATTATCTCTTTCTTCATGAAAGATTCAAGATGCCTTTCTCTACTGTAGGATTTCTTTTTAATTGCACTTGTTCATGCTCTTTCTTGACTCTTTCTGCAATTATTTTAAAAGAGACAGTAGCAATATCAGGTTTCATCCAAATTTTCTTTACTCTGTTTACCACAATCAAGGATAATTTTTCTACAGGCGTATCCTTTCCCGTTGTCTTAAATTTTCATCTCATTGAATACTAAGTAGTAAAAAAGCTGAGTATCTCCACGCATTGGTAAGTATTATTAGGCAACTCTTCTGGTGCACCCAACTTTTCAATTCACGCTGACTTGGCCTTACTTCGTTACACTAACATCTCAGGAACGCAACCCAGTGTTGTCACGTTCCCGTAGCAATATTTCCCTCAAAATATTGAAAAAGTTCCCGGATTCTAAATTTTATTTAAAACTTAATGTTTTTTTTATTAAAATGCAACGTAATTTGCCGATTTTAAATTTTTTTCCCCCTTTCACCTTTTTTGGTCCAGATTTTCCGCTTTCCGGGAAATTTCCCTCCACCAAGAAAATTGCACAGATTATCTTCACCAATAAATGAACTTCCATTCCCTAAGCAAGAAAAAATATTACAGAAAATTAAATAATTTTACAGTTATGATATAATTTCCTGACAAAGCCCTTGAATCCTACAGTACATAACAGTGTCAAAAGACGGCAAGAAACATGCGATCACTAAAAGGATACCAAAATCAATATTGCAAAAACGTTAAGTATTTTCAAGAAAGAATAACCACATACTAAATAAATAAACATTAAGAGTAGAAAGACCAACGGTTGCTGCTCTCTAACTACATACTTTTATCCAATGATATTACTGTTATCGTTTTACAAAATGTATTGGAGCTCCGCCAAAGACTATGGCATCACATATAGCATTAATTACCACATCTTTGTGTGCCGGAGTCCTAAGTTTGTGTTATGTGAATGTTATGTCTTCCTCCAAATCCTATGTTCACTGATGAAGAGCAACTTACGCAAGACATACAGAAAATATCAAAATGAAATACCGATGATTCCTAAGTAATTATCACTAATTTAAATGGTTAATAACATAAGATTATTATCAACAGCTATTCTTCTATGATTTGTAATTTTTACTTATGTACATATACACCACGAAACTCAATGAAATGCTTGAATTGGGTCAACTTATTTTCAATGCTACTAGCAAATAATATGACATATATATTATTTATTAATACGTTATTACCATATGCTATGCCTTTCACAATCGTATGATAATTTATTTACTTAAATTCTAATGTACTACGGAGTATCCAGTATAACAAACAAAAATACTTAATATTGTCACCCTTATTGCTCAACATATGAGTTCTGAACCGTAAAATATATTTATGTAACTTAAAACCTTATTTATGGTTATTTCATTAACAGTTATCAATAATTAATTAAGTAATCTCATTGTCTTTCCATAATTCGAAACACTCGACTTATTCCACGATCACTACAAGCATTACCAACATAGATATTTAATACTTTACGCAAAATATAAACTATTTTCATGTATCAAAATATTGTACTGCCAGAGGATTACACCATTCGCTGATACAGTACTTTCTTTCCTGTGTGTTTAATGAGAAGAAAATTCACAGAGTCAACTTGCATAAGTTCCACCGTAAAACTATCCAGCAGTGTGCCTATGAGTCGCAAGAAACGTTTATCCAACTTTTATACTTCAATAACATCTTAATTCGACCATGCACGGCTTATTCGAAATATCTCCCCTACATTTGAAGTCCCTGGAAGTAGCACTGATTTATCATAAGGGCCAATAACTCCACTGAAACTTCGGGTCTGCTGCTATTACGGGAATAAAACGAAGGTTGCTTTAGTCAGTCTTTTTAAGCTTGTTAATATAGCGGTGATACATTAAAATTACTTTAAAACTAATTGTAAAATTCGTTGTAGTAAAATTACTTTAAAATATGATACATTGACACTAACGTAATTCGCAGTATCTTTCTGCTTAGTGCAAGTATGGTAGTCCTTACTCGCGTTTATTACTATCTTATCAGGTCAGCTACACTGACTTTCTTTTTTCCACTAATTCACAAGAAGAATGAAAACCACTTTCACTTCCTAGATTTTCATTTGTTTCACGACAAACGACGTTTTTCTCGACAAAAAAAAAAAACTCATGGAAAAAATAAAATAAAATGTTGCTTTCAGTTTGTACACTCGAAAACATTGGAAAGATCGGTGCTTTATTACGCATAAGCAGTACTTCAAGCAGAAATGTAACATGCAGTCCTTGTATAGAAACAGAAAGCACTCAGTTATGTTCCAAACTTATAGCAAATAAATTCAATACACAACAAAATAACTATAACCTGATGTTTCGACTTCACTTCTCCTTTGTATTGTGCAAAAACTTCTAGATAAAATGAAATAGCTTGCTGTTACTGCCAATCAATTCTCAATTCTGTACGATAGCAGTAACTTATATTAAGGATGCGGCGCTATTAATATTTAATTGGCTTATTGTGTAACAATACCATGATGAGCATGACAATGTTGAGAGAATATCAGCATAAGCATAACAATGCTGACTTGACAGTTATCAAATATGATTTTAACTTTTTCTTCCTTCGTTTGGTTCCTAAATAAACACATTCTATACAGCATAGTCTTTAGGTATAGAAAAGACTATGGACATGTGGGTTGAAATAAAATACTGCGGTACTCCAACAGGGTTGAGTTATCACGTAGAGATTAATCTTATCAAAAATTAATAATAAATGTAAGATTATTTTATTTTAATTAGTTTTGAATGAAGTTATGAGTTTTTAATTTTAAAAGCTTGAGTATAGGAGACACTGACTATAGAAATTACTTACTTAATAGTTTTTTTTTTAATTCCAGAAGTGGAACCGATAGAAAGATGGGGCATCTCAAGTATAGAACCAACATCAGCCACCGAAGTTGAAACAATCCATCCAACAGCTGAGAACAGTTCTGAGGAACACAGTTGTAGTAATGCCAATAATGTGAGTAATAAACAAATTAATACAGTTATATTTAATTTATAAAACTAAAAATAAGTACGGTATTACTTTCTCTCTCTCACATTCCATATAGCATAGAGAAATCGGGTGATTGTCTGATAGTGCAAAAATTCGATTTTGAGATTTTGGTGGGAATATCCCCTGAGTCCAAAAACAAAGTGTTATTTAAACAAAATATCTGTCTATTTGTATATATCTGTGTGTGTGTTCGTTCCCAGCCCTTGCGTCTAACCTACTGAATCGATTTTGTTCAAATGTCCATAAAAATTAATTTCAAGATTGCACATATGCACGAGAAAATGTTTCCGATTTTTTAAAAATGAATCACTCCCTATTTTGACGAAAAATCCTTAAAAAATAATGGTTTAATGTTTTGTAAAAAAAAAATAACTAACGATTTTGATGAAAATTGGCATTAATATAGACCTAAACGTTATTCAATATATTCAACAAATAGCATTTGCCAAAATGTTCTCATTCAAATTTTATATAAATAGCGTAGAAATTCATTTTTACGCACTTATTTGAGTCTTTTTTAACCTGCTTGGAAGGTAAACGAGCACTCCTAACCGACTTATTTTGTAGAAAATAAAAATACAAACATTTTGAATTCTTTAAAAAAGCTTTCCGTCCAACAGTACCCAAGAAAATGAAGAAAAATAATTCTACCGCTAGAAGCGCTGCCATCTGTGGAGCTTGAAATAAAATAGGGCCAAAAGTGAGTTTTAGTGCACTAACACATATATTAGAGTTAACTGTCAAGAACAAAACAGTGACTAGTAAATTAGTAATAATATATGCATTTCTCCTACTCAGGATCAAATTTTAACTTTTATTTCTAATTGTAATAGAATTACGTCACTGTAATAGAATTACTTGTATATATGTGGCTTCGTATCACTACGCTACTTGAAAGACGCAATTTTAACTGTTATGAGCTATCTTTTCTTGACCAAATTACTCGAAAATAAAAATTGCAATTGTTTACTTTAATCTGAGCAGAGAAAAGGCTTCCTAGAGACCACATTTCAAATTTTTAAAACGATGATTCATTTGAGATATTTAAGACCGAAATACAGCATTTTGAACTTCCACAGCAAAACAAGCGGTTGGCTTCAACAGCATTTTTTTGTATACAGTTTAAACATCACAAAAAAAAATTAATATTCAAATCCTGCACAAAAGCATGGTGGCCTTTATGAAGGAGCCACAGTCGATGGTATGACGAAGAAAATCATCTTGAATTGACAAAACCATTGCGAAACAAAAGCTGCAGTTTCTACAGTAAGTTGGGCATATAGAAGGCTTCGTTGACAATAAATTTCATATTTTTTTTAAGAGTACCCATCTGAGATATTTAGATATAAAAATTCGGCAATTTTCGCGAAGTGCCATGTTTGAACACCCGTAGAAAACAGTGGTGTGATAAGCCGATGAGCTGTTTCATTGGCATTTCTAAAAATTACAAAACTATGTATTGTTTTCCTAGACTATTATTATCATTTTATGTAAATTATTGTTTACAGAAATATTATGCCAAGGCGTGAAGAAGGCAAAAATCTTCGACTAACATTGACTAACTTTATGATAATTGCATTAGATTTTTATCTAATGCAGCTGAACCTAACTAACTTGTTAGAATACAACAGTCTTGAAAAATCATAAGGAAGTGATAAATTTGATTTATTAATACACTATTGTATGAAGTAAGATTATTTCTGTACCTTCGAGTTAACTATCAATGATGGTTAGGTGGCAGCTGTGGACAGAGTTAGCTTATAGTAAGACTTTCCTCAGTGACAACATCTGCTTGAACATTTGCCAGCATACAGAATTAAGAATCCTTAAGCTTTACTCTCACAGAGGGCTGCAGATGTGGATAAAACCGAAACTTCTGTAAAAACGACAAGTCTTTTCAGTTTCCACGAAGTGATTTATCAAAACTTGCTTCTAATTAGCATTTGGAAATCATGCTGATCAATTGTAGAGTTCGTTCCATCAGTCTTTATATTTTATGGATGTTTGAAACGCTGTTAAGTTTGATATAGAAGCAATATTTATAATTAACATCGATATTTAGTTGATAATAATTTAATTCATAGTTCTATGCAAGTTTGACGGGACAGCATTACGTTCACAATGTGCTTGCATGAAAATGCCAAGAAACCTTTCTTATAATAGATACGAGTTAAGATTATTTAAAACAGTTTCGTAACAGTATACACAATGTGCACCGTTAAATGTTATATATACTTTTTCAGATCAATACGTGAGAACAGGAGAAATTAAGTTTATATCAACAAATTCAGCAACAGATCGGCTCCTTACAATAGAACGTAAATGGAACAATTTTTGACTAACAATGAATGACAGTTAAACCAGAGTACGTCAATGTGAAGGACAATAGAAATTACAATGTTATATTATTTTGTTGACCGTGTTGCACCTGGTACAATGCCACTATGTTGTTAATTGAATATTTAGTATTTGTGAGTGATAATAAACATTTTATATAAAGCATAGAATGAAGCGTTGCCTACGCTGGAGAATACATGAAGGAGGATGAAGAAAATAACCATTTTGAATATTTCACCTTCAAAGAAAGGGAAACTTGTAAAATTAAACGAACGCTTAAGACAATTAAAGCATAGACCAACTTTTCCCTCTTACAGTACTCTTCTGCTTACACTGTAAAAAATAGAACACTTTTTTTTATACTTTTTTGAACACCTTTGAGCACTTTCTGGAAACGACTTTAGCTCATTTTGAATACTTTTATAGTGTCCAAAAGTGAACTAAAGTGCTTTTAAAGTGTCTCAAAGGTGTTCAAAAGCTCTTTAAAATTGTACAGAATTGTTACTTTAATAGTGCTACTAAGGTGCTAAAAATTGCAAACAAAGTGCCCTCAATTTTAATGTGTTCCAAAAGTGTATTTTGGAAATTACTTTAGACTACTTTCAAGACACTTTATTAACTTTCCAGCAGTTTTGGAACACTTTAGGAGCACTTTCTCGACATTTTGTTACACAATATTACGTGTCATTCAGATACGTTTCATCAGCGTATTTTTGGTTAATTTAGACCCCTTCCCCCTTAGTAAGCAACATTAACTGGATATCCTATCCCTAATACTTAGACGCCCAGCAAAAGTAAACAAAGAATGAACCCCCTCGCCCCAGAATGCTTATGTAATACTTGAACGACGACTGACAAAAAATGTATATGCTTGAAATACATATTTAACTTTGGTGCGTACTATCAAAATTTATCTTTGTTTTACTATAAATAACGAATTTTGATACTACTTAGTAGTTGTATTTGAAGCATATACATATTTTTGTGTCAGAAGTCGTTCAAATAATACTTCTGCTTTCTATGGCGAGATTCAAACTCTACTTATTTTGGATGAGCTTCTATGCATTAGAGATAGGAGCATGCATCTACTTAATGTTGCTTACTAAGGGAGAATGATCCAAATTCACCAAAAATGTGCTGACATAAAATATGAATGACACCTAAAATATTTAGCTGCGGTGCATATCAAAATTTATTATATCCCCTTTATTACTAAAAGCTTGCTTAGCAAAAAATTTAACTATTTTTATCTACGGCTAAAATGTTGCGAATTGAAACCCCATTTATCCGTGTTAAAATGGCTTCGAATTCACCTATTATTGTTTTAGCAAATGTTTCCACTGTTGATATAACGTTTTTTTTATACTATACGCCGCAACTTTAACTTCAACCGAGAATCTTACGCAGGTAGTCAGTCGATATAGTTGGTAAAACATGTATTTAAAAACAACACTGAGTATAAGAAAAATACGCTGTAGTATAGTTTTTGACCTGCAATTTGCAAGTTGGTCTGGGCTGGACATTCCGACTGAGACATTCCGACAGACTCCTTTCCGAATATTTGTCAGAGACGAATGTCTGGATGGTATCTTCCTTCAAGGATTGTCATATGCTGCTAGTCTACGAATAAAACATAAGAACACATGCAAAAAGAAATAATCATCCACATCAAGAAAAATATATTTTGATTTTCCTAAACTCAGAAAATTTTATTTCTATAATAGTTTAATAGTAAATTGCAATACTCATTTAGTAAAAAAATTAGTAAAATAAAAACTAGTAAAGAATATTTTTTTTGTAATAACATTAAACTTTTCTTTTAAAGTAAAAAAAAGAACTTAACAGTCAGAAATGAAAATTGTTCACATTAATCACATGTAACTGTTTGTGTAAGTTTTCTGCCAAGTTTTCAACTTATTCCTTTAAACACACGGAAACATTATTATGTACTTTTCTTGGTCCCATAATGAAGACATAGGTGTGCCGTGTGCTGGAGGGGGCTCGGCCCCTGCGAGCCTTTCCTTAAATTGTTTGGAGAATACCCCTGACTGAAGGCCAAGTGGAGTGCCTGTGACCAGGTGCAGCGTTCGTAATTGCCCTCTTCGACACATCCTGGAACAATAGATAGTATGAATTTACTATAATAGTACATGAACCACATGGACATATAAAAGTGGCATTTTCTGTGAGGAAATTAACAAATCAAAAAGCAAATATAGCAACCGAGCAGTCGTGTCTCAGTAAATAGATAATTATGATAAAAGGAATGTTATTAGCGGTAACAGCATTCTGGCTTACGCCTGTCCCGATCAGTAGATAGAGCGGTAACTGTCTTTGCATTTGGAAGATTCGAAACCCGTGGCCAGCCATCCTGACCGGCCTTTTAGGGCTTACTCTCAATGACACAAGCAAAATGTCGGGATTGTATCTTCAACAACGGCCCTGGTCGACGCCTTTCTACATCCTTAGATGCCTGAAGTAAATAATAATAATAATAAACAAGATACAGAACGGCTGTACCTCAGTCGGTAGAGCAATGCCTCAACAATCGGAAGTTTCGGAAACAGTCCCCGTGGCTTCCCATTGTGACTGAGATTTTGCCAGAATTTTACTTTAAGCATATCAGGCAAATGTCGGGATAGTACTTACTAACTACGCCCTGGCTGACATTTTCACACATCCTCTTCTCCACCCTATCCGGGCCTGACCTTGGGAATAAAAGGTATTATAATAATACTAATAATCGGAAGGACATTTCAGCCTGAGCAAAAGTTGACTAAAGGTCTTAAAAACTAAAATCCAGTTCCGGAACAACATTTGATTGGTGAGCACATTTATGTCTTTGTGGGCCATCCTTTACTTATTTATTCTCACGGTTTCCACGGTTTCCATCACAATCGCCAGACAGATGTTACCTCTTTGAAACATTCTTAGCCTTTGGAAAGCATATCCCAAAAGAATGTTCGGTGAAGATCGCAAGTAGCTCCAATTTCTGACAGACTTAGGACGTAGTTGCCACTTCAGTCCAGGATAGCACATTAAATTTATATCGTACCATACTCAAGTATTTAAATTTCTTTATTACCTTTAGACAAATGTGGCTCAGACTGAATTGGGGAAAACAGAGAGTAGCGGAAGGTAATCGGCCAATTTCCGAGATACCATCTTGGCATTTTCCTGGTGTGACTAAGGAAAACTCTGGGAAATCTCATAATGGGTGGCTGCTGGGATCGTTCCCAGAACTATAGGACTGGGCAATTAATCGATATATGGATAGGTCGATACTTTGAAGAATGGAAATATTGATACCATAAATCAAAATATCGAATATGGATAAACAATTTTTCGAGTTGATCGATATTCGATTTCAAAAGATTCTTCGATTCGATCGATATTCGATTTCCAACAATTTTTCGATATGAATGATTTCCGATTGCCAACGAATCTTCGATATGAACGATGTATGATATCCACCTGTCTTTATTAAG
>JAGDQP010067662.1:0-11120 GCA_022664845.1 Lepisma saccharinum
AAAAATAGTTCCTTTTTTTCCGTGGTCTGGAAACACTCGAAATTTGAATTTTTCTTATGGTATTTAGGCAATTAAGGCTCAAGCAGGGATAGGGTAGGCGAAATAATGCGGAAAGGTGTCGGCCAAGGCCTAAGTTGAAGGTGCCATCCCAGCATTTGCGTGGTGAGACTGAGGGAACATCCTGGGGAAAACCTCAGTCAGGACGGTCGGCAGCTGGAATTGAATCCATGACATCCTGAATGCTAGGTCAACGCTCTACCATTGAGCTACGGCGGCTCGGTGACGAAACACACTCGAAAATAATCAATTTCTTTGGTGATGATAAGTTACTTATTTACACACTTAAACTCGTACGTACAACATTTCTTTGCGATTAAGATTCTATATTATTTTTGACCTCTTTTGTTTCAAAAGCATACTTCTTCAGAAAATGCAAATTGTAAGCGCACCGGATAAAAAGGGAAATGGACACCTCTGGTTGAAATATACTTAACATCGTGTGACACTCCGTTGAGACCGATTAACAACTACATCCGTCGGAGTGTTCTCTTACAAAATGGGTGCAGATGGTCTTGCATTGACTTCCTGCAGCAATTCTTTCTTGCCTGTAAAGCAGTTTGCAGTCATAATGCATGGCACATGTCGTTGATTTGTATTCATCAGTGCCTTATAACGGCCGCAATTCTGGTGACGGTTGACGGACGAATAATGTCCGTCCCTGTTGGGAGACCAGTATGACAAACGCAAACACAACGTTTGAATCCAGTTTGTATGGTTGTCCTCTTACTTCGACACTGGCTAATGAATTACAATTAAGTTTCTTGCCACACAATTGACCCAAATCGTTTGATCTTTAGTTTCGTGGGATATTTGTATATATACCGTGGCAGTTTTGTAGGACATTTTTATACCGGTACTGTATATGTTACGGTGAATGTGCGAAATACGGTGAAATTATACAATCACCAGCGATGGGTAAACCTAACCTAGCCTAACCAAAACTAATCTACGCTGATCTAACTTAACCTAAGTTTAAACAATAAACATTTAGCGATAGGTTTTCCGTTTCTATAAATAGGTCGGTTATTTTATACATCTACCAATTAATAACTTTCACCGTTATAAGTAGATTGCATGAGATACCTTAGAAGATATAAAAAGATTAGTTTTTTAAAAAAAACATATTTTCGCTCTACGACTCAATTTGACAGGTCATGTTTATTCTGTAGAATAATGAAACTGACTTCTGAATATGTTGTAGTCTAAAAAAATGAGGAAAGAAACTAACGTACGTAAAAATCGTACATATTTTGCATTACCTTCTAAAAATAAGTTGCTTTTTATTACTTTCAGTAAAACTTTGTGTCGATTTTAATAGAGGTTACAAAATTATACTATAGATGGCACTAGCAACATTAGTATGAAATGCTGTAAAATTTCTTTTCTTATGATTACATATTCACAGAAGGTAATGCAAAATATGTATGATATTTACTTAGTTTCTTTCCTCATTTTCTAGACTACAAAATTTTCAGAAATGAACTTCTTACTTACCAGCTTCAATAAATACAGTAAAGCATCAATTATCCGGATTAATTAGGATTGATAGCGTCCGGAAAATCGATATTCTTGATAATCGATTTTTTACTTAAAATACAACACTAAATATGGCAATAACATATGTATTACACATGTAATGTTGCGATCTGGATTATAGGTTTGGTTTTAATAAGTTTTAGAGTAATAACACACTGTTAAAGGACTCAAAACAAGAGTTACTGTAGTCATACCAAACGAAAATTGGTTATTATTTTTTGACTCTGAACTCTCCAGTTAACCGATTTCCGGATAATAGAGGCTCTACTGTACTATCAAATTATTTTGAAAGTTAGTTGAGTTATTCATGTTCGGGAACATCTATATCTGAATCGTTATAAACACGAAGAACTCAGCAAAATTCAACTAAACAGTGTCAGCTAATGTGAAATTGCATGAAGTGCCGCTTACAGAACTTAAAGAGTTGCCAACTCCAAAATATTTTTTAAAAACACCGAACATTTCTATGTGGAAACCGGATGCGCACACGGCACACTAATGTTTAATCGAGTGTTGCCAACCGGTTAACCTATTTAGGCAACAAACTTTCTAACTTCAGTTACAAAGAGATAAAATGACCACAAATATTCTTCCGCAGATGACAAACAATGGTTCTTACAAAACAAAAATACAGAATAAGTTTCGTTTTGCGACTGCTAACTTTGAAACTATGAGTCTTTATTCAGAGAATAAAACTTTAGTTGAAATGGTCTTTCAGAAAATAACTCTCAAAACCGGACATTAAACATCCGGTTTGTACTGTATACCGTACAATTGCATTGGCAATTCTTATAATGATACATCAACTTGGACAGTATGAGTGCAATTGGGACTCAGATATATTTACATTGATCTCTACACTTCAGATGCCTGAGATGTCAGGACTATACATTTTACGACGTCTCTGTCAGAAACGTGTTTAGGAGAATAATATGGAGGGCTGGAATAGTCATAAAAATCTACAAGGGTTTAGAGCTACTACCGACACATTTTTTTTTTTTTATCATTGAATTATACATGTCTAGAGACTCAATTCGAAGAGCTCATTAAGGAAGGGGGGGAAACTGAGATTGAGAAATCAAGTTCTCACGTCTTCCTTTGAAAATAAAAAAATTTGGAAACGCTAGAATTATTGGATACATTGAATGACCTGCACTAAAATAATTTCCATTTATTCCTGCTATTCCTTCCTACCCCATCCTTCCTTTCTTTTTTCTCAGAATAAAACAATTTCTCTTCTTTCTTGTTTTAGTTTATTTCTTTTCTTCTTCTTTTTTCATCTCTTACAACCACCTCCCCTTTTTTAATGGAAAATGCAAAAAACGTGTCTTGTTTTAAAACAGTAATGGGATTTTGAAATTGGCTTCATTCCTTTTCGTGCACGTAAAATATAAAAGCTTTTTCAATCTATAAGAGAAGAAAACAAGAAAATGAAACAATTTTTAAAAATAATTTTGTTGTTTCACATAATCTGATGTTAATAATAATAAATATAAAATTATTGATTTAGTGTGAACAGTTTACTTGTAAACTAAGATACAGGCTCTAATATGGCCTAGAAACCAATATGGTCTATTCGCTGTATTTGTTATAATACGTGTTAAATCCGACAGATAGCGGTAGTTGTGTGCAGAAGATGCATAAAGAGTGTTTCAAACAAAAATCAGTAGATAAAGAAGCCAGTGCTGAGTAAATTGGAACGTAACTTGTCCGTATTGGACTGTTATAAAATTTGGCAAGTGTTATGACGTACTGGTAATGATATGTATGAATAAAGTAGTAAGTGATTGTTGTTATTGCTAACAGCTAGTACATTTCTTTTAATTTTGTTGGTTAATTAAAAGTTTATGCCGTTTTACTTTTTACATTCTTTTCATTAGTTCACAATGTTTGCTCGTGTTCTGAAATCTTGCAACGTTAATTTAACTCATTTCCCACCGTTATACAATTATGTAATTTTGCACAGCATAAGTCGGGTGACAATACAATATTCCATTGTTACTTTCATATATGTCTATATATTTATAGATTTTAAAAGCATATTAAGAAAAAAATGGACTTATTTATCCTAAAATAAATACTAGACCGCAACGATGTTCTGTTTGACTGGTTGCAGAACACCGTATGATTTGGGTCACAAAACATTAGGTTGAGAAAAAGTATCCGAACACCGAAAAAACTCGAAAACAATAAAAAAAAAATAAACGCACTTTTCTTAAACAATTCGTACTAAACTGTAAAAAAACAAATGTTTATACATGACTAATAAGAAAAGCATGGGGTGCGCCATTTAAGAATTTATAAATTACTGTATATGAGATTTTGCTCCATGCTTGTCTTTTTAGTCATGCATAAACGAAATTATTTTTTACTTTTAAGTAGGAATTGTTTAAGAAAATTATGTCTTTAAGGGTAATCAAATAATTATGGCATATATTTCTGAAGCCATTCAAATATATTATTTTTGTATAGAATAACTATTTACATTTGGATGTCGTAAAGAATAATATCATATCTTTCAAACTTGCAATTCGCCTTTTGCTGCAGCAACAATACAAACGTTAAAATTTTCGATGCTAGCACATAGTTGCAATGCTTTCTTGTTTTAGTACTAAACACATCTATGATATATCTAAAGAATAAAGTATTGGAGCAAAGTCCTCTATATACAATTTGTATGCAAAGAACAAACAAGTTAAAGCTGCGTTCTACTAACAATCGCGAAGGTTCCGGTCCTTTGATGCCATTTTAAGCACGCAAGGAATAATTTTATAAAATAGGTTTGAAACACTGACGACTGCAGTACTTAGGTACGGAAAACCCACAGTATTTTATTTTCTGTTCTGTAGAATAATGTTTATGCCAAGTTTAGTACTGCTATGTCTAAGGTAATGGAAGCAAATTAAAAAAACGTAGGAAATAGGTTGGCAACACTGCCAAGTGGGGCGTCTGGGGACTTGAACCTCTTTCAACATTTTTGTATTGGCCTTTAAATAATATTTATGCCAATTTCGCGCAACTTGGTCTAACTGAATGAAAACAATTTGAACAACTGTTTTTTAAAAATGGGTTGGAAACACTGATCTAATGCATGAATCACGATGGTTCCGGCGGCTCTGAGCTAGTTTAAGTAATATCTTTCCAACAACACCTTGTGGTTCCTAAGATTTAATTAGTGGACACGAACATACGGATGGACTGAGGGGGTGTTATAAGGTCCCTTTTTCTATAGCTTTGTTATCAAGGGACCTAAAATGACGTCACCACTTTTAATTTTCAGCATCGTATGGGGTAAATAATAGCTTTGCAAACACTCATTATTTCAGTATATAAATTTCAATTACCCGTAAGTCTCGCCACGTTTTGCTACTCTTGAAATCAAAGGACGTCTTATTTTAAACTTTCCATTATTGGGTTGAAAGATATGAAGTTGCTTATTAAGGATTCAGCGAAGATTACCCAAGATTGAAAAAAAAAAAAACTTTTTTTTTTTTAAACTTCTTTCTCAGCATATTGGCTGTTTTAAGATTCTCGTTTAGCTTCAAGGATATGGAAAGGAGGAACCAGCTTTCGCCTATAACGGTGAATATTAGAATTGGAATTACAATATTTGAATTGAAATGATAATTGAAATTTCGAAATTGAAGCAATCTGAAATATAAATTCTTTTTTTTTTATGTTTGGAAGAAAACGAGAAATATTCATGAAGGACAATATTGAACGATGAGGAGGGTGAACGTATACCAACACTTACGAACACCAAATATTGAAGTTTGGTTAGCTATTTGGAGGCTCTTGGAGCTAAAAGACTTATTATTTATATTGTATAATTATACAATTTTGAATCAATAAAATTGTATTATACTAATAATACTTTAGTATTTTAATACTACTAATAATAATATATCAAGTCTCCGTGATGCACTGGTTACGGTCGCAACTGCTGACTGAGTTTTCTCCCAAGTTTTTTTACTCACTAGACGAATACCTGGATGGTAACTTCAATAGTGGTCCTGCCATTACCGTCTCTATTTCCTCTCTCTTGCGCACAAACCTCTACAACTGACGTGGCGGTGTGTAGCTCTAACAAGCTGTAAAGGCCAGATGAGCGGTTTCGCTTGTTGGTAGTAATGAAGCAGTGTGGGGTTCAACTCCCAGAGAGGTGTACATTGAACGCATTAGTTCTTTCCTTAGGACGTAATTTTCATGGGCGACGAATGCGGATAAAAATCACCATCAGCTCATCTTGACCAGAACCTCCGAGGTCATAATGCTACCTACCGGGAGAACATTCATTACCACTATCCTACTTCTTAAACGCTTTATCCCAAAATAATATGCAAACAGTTTTTTGAGACTTCCTTTTTCTACTTTAAATCTCTTTCCTCTGTGCTTCCATCCCAGTTCCTTTCCATTTGCTGGTACTTATGTTGATTGACCAACTCTAACAGTATTGTATTCTAAGTATATACTTGTGATATACTTACGACTGTCTCCCCATCAGAAGAACTACTACCGATTCTGATTCTACATGATAATCACGACACATGTTTCACAGTAGTAGAATATCAGAATTAATTGTATTAACCTGGTATATGCCTAATAATATATTTAAACATTCATTCAATTTATAATTTAAGTATCAGCTGCTACTGCTTCCTATTGCGTTCAGGGAGTGTTAAAATTGTAATGTCTATGTTACTATGAGTATTTAAATGATTTTAGACCTTTAATAGAATCTGAGCAGCAATTTGTGTTTCGTTACGCTCCTTCCGCTGAATACTTACTTACTTTATGGCTTACGGAACTCGCAAATTCATTGCCGCAATAATAAACGTTCCCCATCGGGTTCTATCGTGGGCAAGATCAAGCTAATTTTAATCACAAACACCTACTTCTCGGAGATCCCTTCTAATATTGTCCTCCCAACGTCGTCTCGGTCTTCCCAATGGTCTCTTTCCATCCAGTTTTCCAATTAAGATGGAATATAATCTTCGTTTTTCTCTCATCCGAGCTACATGGCCTGCCCATCCTAGTCGCCGTGATTTCATTATTCTTACATTGGGTGAGTCGTACAGTCCGTGAAGTTTATGCAGTCTCCTTCATTCTCCAGTCATCTCGTTCCGTTTAGGCCCTTATTTCTTTCTCGAAACCTTAGTTTCAAACACTCGTGGTTTATGTTTATCTGCATGTTAGGGTCGTACTCCAACTTTCACAACCGTAAAGTATTACCAGCAGTATAACCGTTCTGTGTATTTTCAATTTCAACTTCCTTGATATTAATCGAGAGGTTACGAGTTTCTGGACTGAATAGAAACATGTGTTGCCCGATACTAAACGACTTTCTATTTCTTCCGTTCCCTCGTTTTTGCTTGTTACATATGCTCTCAAGTATTTAAAATTGTTTACTTTCTCTATGTTCTCATTCTTAATTGTTACGTATCTATTTCCGTTATACTCTGTGTTTACCTGTAGACCTACCTCATTGAACGCTTCTACTAAGACATCGGATTTACTTTGTAGTACCTCTATATTGTCTCCTATTAAATCTAAATAATCCGCGTACACGAACACTTGATTCAAGCCATTCAAAGTTAGTCCCTTTATGTCCTCTTTTATTTTTTAAATCGCATATTCTAACGCAAAGTTAAACAGTAGTGGTGACAAGGCATCACCTTGTTTTAATCCGTTGCGAATCTCGAAATTATCTGACATATTTTTACCTATCCGTACTCTGCTTATGGGGTCGCTGAGGCACATCTTCACTAGTTGAACCAATTTTTTCGGAATTCCAAATCGTATCAGGATACTGTATAACTTTTCCCTTTTGATAGAATCATAGGCTTTCTTAAAATCAATGAATAGCTGGTGAACCGTCCCATTGTATTCCCATTTCTTCTCCAAAATTTGTCTCAAGGCGAAAATGTGGTCCAACGTGGATCTATTTCTTCTAAATCGACATTGGTGATCTCCAATTATTTCATCTACGTATACACTTAGGCGAGTTAGCAGTATATTACTCAATACTTTGTAACATGTTGGGAGTAACGAGATTCCATGGTAATTATTACAGTCATATATGGGGCACTTCGTGCCCTTAAACATGGGGAAGGTTGCTCCACCTTACCCTCCTGATTGCTATACAGTCGTCTTTTTTTTTTATATATATAAATCGGAACTAGTATTGAGCTTTTCCATTCCCTTAGAAGCTCCTCCTTTCTCCATATAGCGTTTATCAATTTATGCAGTTTCTTGATTAGTGCCGTTCCTCCTGCTTTAATTAATTCGGCTGGAATATTGTCTATTCCTGGTGATTTGAAAATTTTAAATTTCTTTATCGACATTTCGATCTCGATCTCGATCTCGCTTGGTTCGGTAATCCACGGTTTTGCGGTATGGATTTCAAATTCCTCTGTTTCTTCCCCGTTGTGTACATTAACAAGTTTGTCGAAATAACTTTTCCACACATCGACAATTTTAGTCGGATCCGCCTGCAGATATCCACGTTCATTTCTAATCATCCCTAACATTGGTTGGTAACGTTTTCTTAGCGAGTTTACCCCTTTGTATAGATCTCGTATGTTATTTATCTTCCTGTTTTCCTCTATATTCTGAATCTTCTGCGTCAGATATTCTCGCTTTTTGTTTCTGAACCCGAGTGTGTCGTTTCGTTTCGCGTTACTGTAGTGGTTGGTATTTGCTTCACTTTTACTACTTAGCCATCGCTGCGTTGCTTGCTTTCGTTCCTCATGAAGTTTAAGGCATTCTTCATCAAACCAAGGTTGTTTTTCTGTTATTTCTTCTCGCCTACACGTTCCTTCGCTGCGCGCTTCACTTTATCATGAATTGCCCCCCCACATCTTACTTACATCAATTTCACTATTCATTTCATCTTTATTACTGCTCGAATCGGCTAAGATTTTTGATTTGGTAGTCTGCTTTTATGTTTGGATTATTTAATCGTTTAACTTGGAATTTAAATTGTTTTGATTCTTTGCTTTCTCTGTTCACGATGCATACTTTTCCCTTAGTTTTGTGATCACTAGTTGATCGTCGGTGTCACCTTTCGCTCCTCTGTAAGACCTAACATCCATGATATTTGTGTGTCTTCGCCTATCTACTAATACGTGATTGATCTGGATGAGCGTTTTGCCATCCGGAGATACCCATGTGTATTTGTGTAGGATATGTCTTTGTGTTGGAACTATGTGCTCCTTACTAGTAGAATTTTCGAGATCGCGAAAGCTATCAGTCTTTCTCCATTGTTGTTGGTCTTTTCGTGAAGGCTGTATTTGCCTATAGAAGGTCTCTATTTTTCCTTCCTCCCTACCTCGGCAGTCAGCATTGAATTCACCCAACACCCTGGCCGACATCTTCTCGAATCCTTTCCCCTCCCCCTATCCTCGTCTGAGCCTTAGATGTCTAAAGGTCATAAATAAGATGCTGTAAATCAGAAACGTTCTGCATCCCCTGCTACAAGAAGTATCAGGAGGAACGTATGAAACAAAGCTACGGACAAGGCATATCGATGGTACTTTGCAGTTGACTCGTATCTGAAAAAAATGCGATTTTCGCTTTTTAACATAAAGATGTGTAGAGTAATTCGGCTTACATAATCCACCGACCCTTATCTTAATAAGTGCAACAGAATATGACTTATGAGCGTGAAACTAATCAGTGCTGCCTCCTCTTACCTCACATGAAAGTTAGAACTTCCCCATCTCCTGCAAAATTGCATTTTCCGATGTACAAAATAGCTACAAATGTACCATGAATATATACTACGTAAACACTATGAAATTCTTTTACAAATATGAAATATAAGAAGATGTAATGTGTGGTTTGTTGTTACACTATGAAGCTGCAGTACATTGCTGAAATACTGCAATGTTTTTTTTCCATACGCTTTAAGTTTGCAACATACGGCATCGGGAGAGGAATGACTTCATACAATATTCCGACAACATTTTCAGTTCATAGTCCGCACGTACATTGCAACAGTGTAATAGAGTTATCCTGCATACGCTGGGGCGGACTGGCAAACTTTGACCCACCCGGCTTAGCTACAGAGTTGACCCAGGATCAAAAGTTATGGTAGTAGTTTGAACTTTGAACTGCAGCAAGGAAGTGTTTATCGAAAGTCAGCTAAGAACTATTTTGTGTCTCTGAACATATATATGTTAACAACAAGGTTCTGTAGCATCATAAATCTCTTCATATTAATCTTTTGCTAAGTTTCCTAATCTTGATTGACATTGTCGAATCTAGCTAATCTCTCAAATTTTTCGGTTTCTGGGACAATGCATATATTTACTATAGTTTCTTCATAGCTAAGACAAGTTTAGGACTGAAAGGGGAACTTAAACATAAATTTCGATTACAGAAATCTATGGGAATACTAGCAAGATGAGTGCATCAATATTCACAACTGATCGACATTGCTGTGCTTCTGAGTATTTACACATTTCTATTGCAATGGGCTACTACGATTTGGTGTTAAACGTAACCCATTGTTACCCTTAAAACTTGTTTTCTATAGTCATAACAGCTTGAACATAGGCTTTATTAACATTAACTACACAACCGATAAGATGATCATGAACTTATTAAGATATCTAAGTTTGAAAGAAAATTGTGATTGTTTGGAAACCGATAGAATGCATTACAAATTATATTCTTCAATAGTATATTTCCCCTATTTTTTTAGCTCTATTGCTCTTTTAATATAACAGGATAATTTACACAATTTACAATTTTCATTTTCGTATATACAGATGCTTATCAGAATAATGGAAACACCTGTAGTTGGCAACACGTCAGATGTATGGGTTGGCAGTGGTGTCGTGGCGACCGCAGCGCCGGACTGCTGGTGGTGGTGTGTTAGGTCGGTCTCCATACTACGTCAGGCGTCGTGGAACAGGAGTGTGCAGTGGCTGCAGCAGACGGAGGTAGAGTAAAATGGGAGACCTCTCAGAGTTTCAAAGAGGGCAAATTGTTGGTGCGCGGTTATGTGGAGTGTGTGTGACGGCAGTGGCTAGTGTGTTAGGTGTGTCGCCAGGGACAGTGTCGAAGGTGATGACGGCCTACACAACACACGGGAAAACCACATCGGGGAAGCGGAACAGTGGGCGGAAGAAAAGCATCAGTGACAGGGCACGCCGGGTATTAAAGCGCATTGTCACGCGGAACCGTCGTGCCACTGCGGCGCAAGTGACGGAGGAACTCAATCAGCACCTCCCCCAACCTGTTTCGACAATCACAGTCCGCCGCGAATTACATGACATGAACTTACGGGGTCGTGTTGCACGGGCCAAACCTCTCATCAGGGACCAGAACGCTTTAGCACGCCGCAAATGGTGCCGCGACCATGCAACTTGGACCGTTGACGACTGGAAACGTGTGGTATGGTTGGATGAATCACCATTCACCCTATTCCAAACCACGGGCCGTGTTTATGTGTGGAGAACGCCCAAAGAAGCGTATGATCTGCAGTGTCTCCGCCCAACTGTGAAACATGGCGGCGG
>JAGDQP010067664.1:0-11119 GCA_022664845.1 Lepisma saccharinum
TGGGACCACTGTTGTTTGTTATCTTTATAAATGACCTCACATGCCATCTCTCTTGTAACAGCTTACTATATGCTGACGATCTAAAGATCTTGAAATCTATTACGAATATCAATGACCACCTGATGTTGCAAAAAGATCTTGATAAGTTATTTAAATGGGCTAATGGCAATCTGTTATCTCTCAACGAAAATAAAACTATTGGTATATCTTTTACTAGGAAACTAACTGTTCTAATTATCCATAGAAACTAGGAAATCATTTGATAGAGATGAAAACCACTGTTAAAGATCTAGGTATTACTATGGATAGCAAATTATATTATACTAAACATATAGAAAATATAACATAGAAAACTCGTAGAAACCTAGGTCTTGTGAAATGAATATGTAGAAATTTTAAAGGTCTGTTAACATGCAAAGTTTTATTCTGCTCCTTGGTTAGATCGGGCCTTGAATATGCAAGTCCTGTTTGTAACTACAAAAGAAAATATATAGAATAATCTATCGAAAGTGTTCAGAACAACTTTTTGTCTTGGCTCAAATGGAAATTTAAGAGTAAATTCAGTAATTAACGTATTGAGAATATAAGAACATATATGGGTCTCACTAAGTTGTCAGAGCGTCGCCTAGTAAATTATATTAAATTGTTTCATTACATGGTCAAAGCACCACAGATTGTATCAAAATGAGGATACCACAATATAATATAAGAAACGCCTCTGTTTGTATTTATTCTGATTGTGAAACATCGCCGATCTCACGATGCACGAAATTACTAAATGATTACTATCAAAAGATAGTATCTTTCAGCAAAAATATATGTATATTTACAATCAATTAATGGAGCTCAACAATGTGGAACAATAGTATCTCTCACAAAATGTATGCGATTATGAATTATGTACATACATAAATCTACTGATTATGTTAAGGACATATCATGGAATAATTGTTCCAGTAAGATATATTTATTTATTAATGTACTCTTTTATCTTCTTTTTTAATTCTATTTTATCTTGTTGTGTTGCTAGAACAGATACTAATATGTTATACGACTATAATCCATGATATGAGTATTTATGTACATTTGTCTATGGTCTATCTGTGGGTGTCATGACATGGAATAATTTTATTCTAAATAATGTTTTAGCATGCTTAGACTATCTTCAGACTATTTTTTCTCAAATATGACAACCAAATTGATATTATGATGATTTCACTTGATTATATTCCTGTGTGTTTTAATGTACCATTTATGATTTTGTACGATTATTCATGTTCATTCTGTCATATACTTTCTATAATCGTCTGATTTTTGTATTATAATACCTGTTTTTGTATATATTCCTTTTTGTACTTGTTGCATTATTATGTATTTGGGTGACATGCCCAGGCCAAAAAGCTGTATTGTCATTACTCGCAATAAAGTACAAATTATTATTATTATTATTTTGAATAATGAAAAACCTATACTAACATTCATTGCAGTGATATACGTCAACCCGTGTTAATAGATTCTTTTTAGATGAGACTAGCAAATCGAAGAAAGAACCTATGACCACATTCATAACACCAGTATATATCAGATATATCAGCACTCGCTGTGACGTTAATAAGTAACAATTTGTAGTACGGGAATTTCAGTTCTCTTGTGTAATTTAGTGGAGGCTTACTTATATAAAAGGTGCATATTTTTAGAACGGAAACACTACAACCGAATATTGTTCAAGGAACTGATAAACTACATATTATTGAAAAGGACTGTGAACCATAACTATATTCTCTTCAGGGTATTAATAATTTCAAATACAATGAAAGTGGAAGTAACGTAAAAATTAGCATTCTGTTAACTAAATGTTTTCACCTTTTGTCTTATTTCGTATTATAGAATGAGTTGAAATGGAAATTAATAATACAAGTGCATATGTTTGGCACCAAACTGTTATTTTGGGTATATATATCCAAACCGGTTTCACAGAATTTTTCGCCAATTCAGTTGTTGAGGTATTTTCATAGTTCTACCAGGTGTATGCATAAGTTTTTGCCGGTTTTTGTGGTAAAGAAAACACATAATTTTCAAGGGAAATTAATTTTGTTTTATTCAAAATATTGGCCATCGGCTTCTACACATTTCGCCCATCTTTCAGGTGCATACCATGCATACCATGCCAGAAAAACTGCTTGTCTTTTGCGGCAAACCATTCCTAGAGCCATTTTCCAACGTCTTCGAAATTTCTGAAGCGCTGCTCTGCGAGCGCGTGCCCCATTGATGCGAAGAGGTGATAGTCAGATGGCGCCAGGTCTGGGGAGTACGACGGGTGCGGAAGGATGTCCCATCCAAGCGATTTCAAGGTGTCTTTCACTGGTTTTGCTGTGTAAGACGGAGCATTGTCGTGTAACACAATCACTTTGCCATGTCTTCGGGCCCATTCCGGTCGTCTTTCGATCAATGCGTAATTTAAATTAATCATTCGTTGGCGATAGCGTTGTTCATTAACGGTTTCGCCGGGCTTCAAGAGTTCATAATACACAATACCGCTCTGGTCCATCCAGACACAAAGCATGGTCTTCTTGCCGAAGTGATTTGGCCTTGGTGTTGAAGGACCGGCTTCGCCAGGTGAAAGCCACGATTTTTTCCGCTTCGGGTTTTCAAAATAAATCCATTTTTCGTCACCCGTCACAATTCGATACAAAAAGGATTTTCTTTCGTGGCGTTGAAGCAGCATTTCACAAGTGACTTTGCGATTTTCCATTTGAAGTTCATTCAAATTGTGTGGGACCCATTTACCCAGTTTATTGATCTTCCCCATTGCTCGTAAACGTCTGCTGATTGTTTCTTGTGACACATTTAATGCTTTTGCCAATTGCTGTTCAGTTTGAGTTGGGTCATCGTCCAATAACACCTGCAATTGCTCGTTTTCGCACTTTTGTGGTCTACCAGAGCGCGCACTGTCTTTCACATTGAAATCACCACTTTTAAATTGTCGAAACCATGTCTCACATGTTCGAATCGATGGAGCGTGTTCACCATATGTTTCTACCAGCACACGATGACTTTCAACAGCCTTTTTTCTTTTGATTAAATAAGAAAAGCAATGCGTGCCGCAAATGTTCTATTTCAGGCACAAACTTCGACATGATCACTGAACGATAAAACAAAGACGCTAGTGTTTGGCGGACTCAACTTGTGTGTGTTTGTAGTTTAATGTCAGAAGAACAAAATGACGTATGTGTCAAATGAATACGCTGCGTACTTTTCGCTGGCGCCATCTCTCAGGTAAACTGGAAACTACTTATGCATACACCTGGTATATTCCAAAGTTTTCCAGGTGAATCCTATTATTTTCACTTTATATTTTTCGTTTACAAATAGAAAAATCTCTAGCAGTATACACTTTCTTTAAAAGTCCACGAGTAAAATTAAAATATGAAAGATCAGAATGAATCTCCATCTTCTTATGTTGACAATCGAGTCGCCGCTGGCTAGGGGACGTTGCCATTGATTGATACATTAGCAGTTTTAGCAACAATAAAATGCCACTCGAGAAACCAATAAAATAACAAACAAACAAAATTGTAATATAAATCTGAGAACGGCTTCAAGAGTTTTGAGGCTTCTTGTAATTTTGTCCTGGTTATCCGCGTGGTCCGCCATTACGGTGTAAAAATAAATATCTGGTTGTGTTTCCAGTAAATACGTTCCAACTTCAGAGTGTACCGTCAAATCGTTAATTCAGAAAGTAATGTTCTGAAGTGCGTGTTCTCAAAAAATACCGTAAAGAAATATTGTTGCGACAAGTCCCACACTGTTATGAGTGAACTTTATTGGCGGAAGTGAAGTTGAAGTGAGGAGTAGAAATCTTAGTGTGAGATGCCCAACTTCACAAAGATGAAAAACGAGGCCCCCGGGATACCCGTGAAAAACCAACGTAAACATCGTAAATAAAGTTGAAGACTTAACATGGGAGAGCGCAAATCTGCTAAAGTGGCAAGATAAAAACCATAGATGTACATACAGTTTGGTCGGACCAAACTCAACCTTACACTTCAGTATTTGACTTCATCTTGAACCTTCACCGTCCGGCCCGCATGATTTGAATTTGCGCCCGAAAAACCTCAACGGTAGCGATTCCTGTAATCTTATTGGCTCCTGCAGTAGACAGAGAAATGTTACGAGTTGATATGTGAATCGGAACTCTCTCTATCTCTTACATTAAAATCATTGTCACTGTTTTGTTGCTAACGCAAGTTCTAAACTCATTAAAACCTTGGTTTCAGGGATTCCACATCAACTTATTTACAGCACATTCAGAGTTAATCGAGGGAAACTAAGATTTATATCGAAAGATGAAATGAAACGGTAGCTTACAATACATGACAATCTTGAAAAGTTTAGGGTAGGCCTACATGCACAGTAAAATTAAGTTCGAATTTTTAAAGCTATACACGTGTTCACTTATGTCCACAATGGTAGCTACGTCCCAAAGGCAGGTGCAACGAAAATCAGAGTAGTGTCAAAAAACAAAGGTGGGTTAATGGTCTGGTTCCATTGGTTTTGAACTACCTGCTTAGTATAAATATCAAAATATCGAGATGTGCAGGGATTCCGCCAGTATTTTCCGTTGGGGGGGGGGGGTGTAAAATCAAAATTTGGAGGGTGGTATAAGTGGAGTTTTGCACGGTGTCTATCGATTTTTGACCGTAAAAAAATTAAGTTAGGGGTGTTCTTAAGAATTTGGGGGGATCTCGCGGACTCACTGGAGATATGGAACTGATAATGAAATACCGAATCGAAATATAGAACTAAAATACTGAACCAAAATATTGAAGTTTTGATTTGTAGCTAATCAGGCTTGACTCCTGTTACTTGTAGTATAATTTCACGCGCTATATTATGCTTCACTCCTTTTATTCATGGAAAGTATAAAGCATTTTCCAGACAGTTATGTTCAGGTTAATGAGTATAGGAAGAGTTACAACTATTTCTCTTCATGTATTTTTTCATCTAAATATTTATTCTTTACCTATTTCAAGATAAGTCTCTTTTCTTTTTACGCTGTGTCTAGCGCGATGATAGTTTTCTGTCGATAATTTAACTTAATAACCTAACTGTTTAATTTGCTAAAATAAAGACGAATTGCGCGTAGCTTCCAGGTTACTAAGTTAAAGGAACGTCAGAAAACCGTCGTTACAGAAAATACCACAATTTTCTTAAGCAAATTTCGTTGTGTAAGTCTTACTTTAATTATAGTGAAGCAGTGTTATATTATCTTCTGCAATGGCTGCAAATCTGCGTCGGAGATAAATTATTTTCCTCGTGGAAGTATTTCTGAATAAATTAAAGATTTTTACGTCAAGATCCAAGGTTATGTAAAGTTTGCTGATGTTGATAACATTCTTCCAATTTCCAAAAATACTTATATTTATAGTCTAGTATTAACTAGACTATAAAGTATAAATATCTAAATCTACTATCATTGATTTGAATTTATGAAACGTCACTTAGTATTGGGCATAGTGGAGAAAGAAATACTGTTTATTCAGAAATTTGGAGTAATTTCTATATGATGACATGGATGACTCTTTATAAGACAATTGAATAACAATATTGGATTTTTACTAGAATTGCTCAACAATGGATGTTGATTCAATTTTGAATGCCGACAATGTCAATACTCGGAATCTATGCTCGGAATAAAGTTTAATTTGTTTTAGTGCTACACATTTATGATGAAATAACCATTGATTATAGTTACTTGAGCAATGAAATTGTATGAATATAGTATCATAAGGTTTGTTACTAATGCACTCTAGAATAGTTATGCTAATAGTTACTTGTGTGAACGAAATATTTTCTCATTTGTGACAATATTTATTGACTTTCCATTGATTTGCGTAAATACAAAATTCTGCGTGCTTAAAATACTTAAATGTTTATATTCATTGAATGAGCTGAATAGATTGCTATTGGGAATACAAGTGTAAATGGAAATGGTAGGGATATTTCCAGTTTATGGCTATCAAAATATTAGTACTAATCTTATTTCCTGTTGGTATAAAATTGCCAAGCAATATTAATCATATTTTAGACCTCCATTAGGGCAACGCATGTTTCTAATCCGCTCACCAGCTTTTGGCTTCACGATAAATGTCAATAAAGTTGAAACCATACTAAACTATTATTATGCTATTATCTATGGTATGTATTTCCAATTGCAGATCTTTCATATTTTCTGCCGTATATATGAATTTGAAGCGCTCTGGAATATTCTCCATCTTATTGTATTTTCTGTTTGTTTCTTACTCCATTCCTCTTTCACAACTGAATCTTTTTATCCGGAACCGGAACATGGAACAGGGAAGGAACGACTCGCAACAGTGACATCACGCAAAATCTTTCAGCCAATAAAAATGTCGAATTCGATTGTGTTGTGTTATTCTGGGCGAAAATTCAAATCATGCGTCCGGCCCCGATGTGACCCTCACCCTCCAGTACGGAGTTTGTCATTAGACTCATTAATCTCACTTTCCAGCTATCGCCCTCCGCCACACTCAACATCCAGCACAAAATTCTCAGTTGCTCTCCACTCGTTCTTACATTTCAGGTTGACTTTCGCTTCGGAGTTACCCATCTTTAACTAAAACCGACTAATAAACCGATGCCCAATTTGCTGATTTCAAATCTACCTGCTTTAGTTGAGGTGCTGACTTGGAGTTTTGAAAATGGAGGAGGGTAGCCAGATGAAAATGACTTGCCAGCTTTAGAGGGAGTTAACAGATTAAAAATTGGTCAAACAAAACGAGGTAGCTGAACCAAAATTCGTAATCAATTTCTCTCTACCTATTTTCTTTGAGGTCCTAGCATAAAATGTTAAAATGGAGAAGGCTATTCAAATGAAAAGGACCTGCAGGGATAGCAGGTATAGCTATCAGCAGGTTTCAGGGATAGCAGGTTAAAAAAAAGTGCAAATGTATACTTTGGTCGGGTGATTAGCGTTACAAATTGGGGCACTAAAAGGTGTTGTTTTTTTAGATAACTTTATAGTGAATGTGCATGTGCATAGTTCGAAGAAAGAAGCTCGGTAATGCATTGAATCTGACTTCGTTGAACCAGTCATAAACTCACCTTTCAGGTGTGCTGATTTTCCCGCCGCCAGATTGATCTTTGGAGTGAACGGAACCATACTCAAGATGGTGCAAAATACTTGAGTATGCGCGAACTCTTTGAGGCTAGCAGACAGCACGTCTACTGTGGTGACAGGTGGTAAGGCTGCAGCAGTGTTCAACGTTAGTACTATGAAGTCTGAAAAGCAAAAGATGGACAATGGAGAAAAATCTTGTCACACAATGAAGATAATGAATAGAGAGAAGAATAGACACAAGAACCACGGGAAAGATAGAGAAGTGAAATAATATTTGCTATAACAAAAGGGGGTGGGGGAGATAAGGCTTCAGAAAAGAATAGATTGGAGAACAAACTAGGGAGAGACCCTCAACAGTGCAGTGGGCTTATCATGGTTGATACAGAAGGCATCAACATAATACAGTTTTCAAAGTTAAGACAAAATAGGATGTTCCCAATTTCACCGGCCATTCTTTCGTTCTTGCTTGTCTTGTCACTTCTACGTATCTCATATTTACAGTTGTCATTTTTTAAAGGTACTATGTTTTGAATTCATATACGAGTTCGCATAAAACTGTAGGTCCGCTGATAATGAAAAGATATATAACGATTGCTTATTGAATCAATTAGCAAAGCGCGCCTGGGAGTCCTACAAGACGTCTAGGAGGTCTGTCATAACTTCATACGGACTTAACATGGCCCGACAGATGGATTGAAAATCAACCTTGATATTACAGTCCTGCCAAGTGTTCAAATGATGCCAGAACTAGACTATAGTACGCCACTCGGAAATTCTAGGCGAAGTTTGGAATGAAACAGTAACAAATGAAGCAATTTCAATTACAGTAAGATTATTTGGAAAGTTCGAGCAACCAATTTCTTCATTCGAATGTTTTAACACTCTTCTACAAAGCATTGCTCTTCTGCTTCAACTTTGTAATCGAACATTTTTCAACATGAACTAGTTTAATACATTACTCGGAAAGTCATCTGGTTCCTCTCGCTTCACCAACACTATAGTTCCGCTATTATTGGCACACAATCTTCCAAACTGTTCACTATTTTTCTCTAGGTCTCAACTCATCACCACATAATAAAAGAATAATTTTTGCTGAGAATTTTCAAGACATTCCAACAGAAGAAGCTCTTTCTAAAATCAGACTATAGTTGACTTAACATAATATGAAATAAATTCTTGGCAACAGTTTTACAGACTGAACTTCAGATCTGTGTTACAAATGATTATTAAAGTTAGAAATGGAAAGAGAAATGAAAGTTTTCGTCACTAAGAGAGAACCCCCAGTCTTCATGTCGTTTTCCAAATCGTACCACAGAGGTAAAGAAAGACTTTCTTCATTTCTCTGTGTTATATCATCGGGAAATTGATGAAAGTACACTCCTGAAAGCCAGCCAGGTATATATATATATATGAACACACACACACGCACATACATTCTATGTAAAATGTTTTTCTTTCATTGTCTGATGAGTCTGAAGGGGCCCTATGGACACGAAAGAATCACCGGAGGGGCTACAAAAAAGGAACAAAATAGAGCCGGAATGAGGAAAAAAGTCACCAGGTGTTTGTGCAATGAAAGGTAAATGAGTCAGATAGTTCAAGAGTGGATGGGGGGGATGGGGGTTGGTTTTAAGAGAATTGAAGGGCGGGGGAGAGTTAGGTTTTGAGTCTAGAAGGCTTTTTTGAGGGAAAAAATTAGGAAGGAGGCTGCCATGGGAGGATGGTGTTGTTGAGTAGGAGGCAAAGGGCTGGGATGGAATGGTAGGATGAGTTGAAGTTTCATATTCCTCTGTTCCTGCTCGAGCCCTGAGGACCTTCTCTTCTGCGTTTTCTCCCTTTCCTCCTACGGCCTAAGGGCATCTTCTCAATCCACCTCTCTCTCTCTTTCTCGCTCTCTGTATAGCCCCTTAGGCTATCTTCCAATTGGTTCCATGTCGGGGATATTGAGTTCGCTGTATCCATGGTAACTGCCTCGAGGTTACTCTCAGTTTGTCCTATGCCTTCCTTCCTCGTGCCCCGCAACTACCTCCTCCATCTTTCGCTCTTTCCCTCACACACACATACACTCACATATATACACATGCACGTACTATATACACAAGTGCATGTACTATGTAGGCTGAGAAGAGATATTCGATATTAGGCACAAAAGTAAGATACCACTATTCCTGTTTCAGAATAGAAAGAGTATCGTATATTCTTTCGACGTATCATTAACTTTTTTGTTCTTAATATTTTTTTTTGTAACTTTAAGGCTGCTCTTTTCTCTATCTACAGAATAATTCAGCTCCTTTTTTATATTTCTTTTAGACCTTTCTTGCTCATAAACGTCTAGTGTTTCACTCTTGAGTTTGTCCTGTCTTTGGTTCTGAAACAGGTCGTGTTCTTCACACCTACCGTTATTTCTTTCTTCCCTTTCTCTTTCTTATTTCTACTACATCTGTCAACTTCTCGTATTTCGGTTTTTTATTGTACAATAGTAAGATTCTTCATCTTCTTGGTTGCTGTAGAATCCCTACTATGTCTTTTCTTGATGCTATCAATAGAATCATGGTTACTTGGAAGCAGATTTTTTAAAGATATGAAACTTGGGAAAATTTTACCGTGCCTTGCTACTTTAGAAAAAAAAAGTGTGTGGAAACCAAGCTTAGTGATGATAAGCTAATGAACTGAAACTCAGAAGAAATTTTAGTAATCTTTCATTATTGAATCAACGAGCTTATTGACTTCAAAAGAATCATTTGACCTCAAATTCACTCTGAATTTGATCAAATTCACACTCCTTTCGTTTCTCGTTTCCGGCTTATCTCGAAGTTTAGTTACTACTGATGAAACACGATTTAAATCAGTAAATTGGGTATGCTAAGAGAAAGAAAAGTGACATAGGTTGTGACGAGTTGTCAGTGAATCAATTCGTCGGCTAAAGGGAAGTAACTTCACTCTGTCCCAGGTGCTGGTAGATGCAATGGAAACATGCTGTTATTGCTTTAGTGTCCGCAATATGAGTTCCTCTGTCCTCTACAGAGTGTCCAGAACCTGAGCTATTGTCTCCGTCTCCCAGAATCTAGACATAGAGTTGACCTACTTTCCACCCCGTACTCCGGCTGCCTTATGTATACTTTTCTTTTCGCACGGGGACTGTACAGTCAAAAATGTCAATTTGGTCCCTGCTTATAATGACTATTGTGTAAAGTCCATTCCCTGAAAATGTGTAGATCTATAAACACAATGTGATTACAATCTACATTTCAACAGATGTATTGTCAAAATAACGAACTGGTTTCTTTGGGATTGACAACTGCGTTGCCAAATGTCATATTTTGGCCTTAGTGGAGTTAAAAGATTCCGTCGTGCAGAGTTACACAGACATTGCAACAATGTAATGATTCATTCTTCAGAATTAGGTAGAAGAAAAAGAATAAAACAAATGCCTGTCATAATAGGAAGCATCGTGTTCTTATTACCAAAAGCAAGAAAATGGTGGGAAAACATTATTTTAAGATTGTTACTAATTGAAACCTGACAGCTCTCTTCTCTCAAGACTGAAAGACTCTTTGAGGAGGCTTTAATTCCCGTCAACTTTGTTCTAACTTTAAAACTCCAGCGTTGTCAGTTCGTGAAGGGACAGAGGGTAGGGAAACGAGGGGAGATAACGCTAAATAATGTGAAACAACGACCAACCTTATGAAAATAAGACTGTTTCAGTTACACCAAGCACAATCTGTTTTGAACTCTACTCTTAACCGTCGTTAGGAAGGAAGACGAACATTCAGTTCTAGGTAATTTGTTTCGGATGACTCCGTAAATATCGAACGGTTATCTGAAACGTTGCCAAAGTAGTGGGACTCAAGCAGAGAATTACCGGGTGCGATGTGGGGAAACAACTAAACTTTATATTGTGCAAAGTGTACAAACAGAGTAAGCGAAGGAAGCGAAGAATACGGAGAAGAGAAGAGGAGCGAAGTATGTTAACAATTG
>JAGDQP010067665.1:0-11119 GCA_022664845.1 Lepisma saccharinum
GGGGCAGCACTAGATATAAATATTGATGATAACTCGATTGATGCTTGTCATAGGCTAAAGAAAACACCAAATCAAAATCATTCTGTAATTCCTGTGAAATTTGTCAAACGAATGGATAATAGAGCGTTTTTCGAGAAGGAGAAAAGTGAAGAGGAATTTAAATTGCAAAGACATTGATTTAATAAATGGTGGATTCATTTACATTAATCATAATTTGACGAGACAGAAAACTCATCTTCAGCAAAGCTAGGAAAATAAACAAGGACAAAAGTTATGAATTTCTCTGGGTTGATTGGGCTGGGAACACTAAACTAAGAGAAAAGGCAAGTAATTCGCATGTACATATATTGAAAAGTATTGATGACATCATAAACTTGTAACTATGACCAATTGTGATGGTCAATTATTAATATGTTTTTTTCAAAATGTACGAGACCTGAACACTAAACTAAAATTATTGAATTGTAATGTCTTGGCCTCAAATATTGATGTAATTATTTTAACTGAAACTTCCTTATCAGAAAGTGTATGCGATCACGAATTATTTGATGATAGGTACATTATCCATCGTCAAGATAATAAAATTAATAAATCTGGGGGTGTACTTACAGTTATTAAGTCTAAATACAGTGTTAATAAATTAGAAATTAATGTAGACCGCTTGGAAATTGTAGGTATTAAAATTAATACTCCCAGGAGTAATATAATAATTGTTGTGGTTCACTTCAGGCCTAGCTCAGGATTATATTTGTATACTTTATTTTTCGAGAAAGTGGAAGAGATATTATGTAAATATAGTTCTAGTACAATAATAGTAGGAGATTTTAACTTACCGACTATTACCAATTGTGAATATGATTTAATGCATGGTGGATATATGCTTAGGATTGGCGAATTTTATGTCCTTCTATCGACTTAGATCAATTAATAGCATTTCAAACCACAATAATAGAACGTTTGATCTAATTTTAACGAACACGAATGATAATATATTTATTGATAGAGATTTGGATCTCCTTGTTTCGGAAGACAGGCCAGTGTCGGACTGAGCCGGGTGTCAGGGCGGAAAACTCCGCCCAGGGGGGACCTAAGAAAGAATTTAGGGAGCCCCCTTAAACACCTCGCATTATTACTCCTCAGACATCCGATAACGTAGAATTTTGACTTAAAAAATGCTTGCCTTTTAAGCTAGTCAGCTCAAGCAGATATGGAAAATTGTAAATAGCCACATATATGTATTTCATAATGGACATATGCATACATTTTATCATACGGCTACTATTGCATTAATGTTCTACATTGTTTGAATTAATGTGATTTGTCTCTGTGAAAGGAGGACAGACTCTCTTGCTCCTTTGCCACCCTTCGACGGAGAAAATTCTAAAAATAGAACATTGAGTTACGTTATAGTAATATACTGTGGTTATGAGACCGTTAGCGAGTGGAGAAACTTGTTGAGTGTTGCGGTTGGTGGCTAAAAACTGATACAGAAGTTTCCGATTGCTAAGACCCTTACTGTGAGACTGTCAGTAAAATTTGTGGTACTTTGAAGTAGTAAGGCGAACTTCGGTGCTAACCATCCTGACTGAGGTTTATCCTGGTTTCCTTTATTCACACCACCCATGGTACCCAATGCCGTAGCAAGACCACTAGGGGCACATGTGCTAATCTGGATTTCGGGGCCCCCATGCGAATTTCGGGGCCCCAATTGAATTAAATAATGACATAAACTGCTAATACTTCATTTGCAAACAAAAAAAAAAAGAAAAACTTCGAATTAAAATTCTCTTCAAAGGGTTGTAAGATTAATTTACATGAGATAGGGTTGTGGGGCCTCCTGCGATGATTCTTGTTTGATTTATGTCTGATTTAATGAACTAATACCGATATATTCGTTTCCTAAAATGCTACTTTATCAAATAGCTGTAACAATAGTAGCATTTTAAATTTTAAAATCGGCTGTTTGAGGGTCCTCTGAGCTTGAGGACCCCGGTGCGACACACCGCAGGTTTCTTCGTCACTTGAATGGTACCTTGAATAAGGTCAGAGCGGAATTAACCTCTTCGTTTTGTATCAATTCTGTGTACTTCAGAGTAGTTTGTCAATTTATATTGTTAGGATTTGCCCGGTGTCTTATCCAAGCTTTTTTCTTTAAACCTAAGATTCCATTTTCGTATTTGTTTTGTGCTACACAATGTTTTAGCAAGATGTTTATTGTGTATCAACTTGTTTTTTTTTGTTTTTTTTTTTTTTGTTTTTTTTTACATTTTTCAGTCACTTCTCAGCCCGTAGTTGGGCCAAGAGAGTGCCAGCTCACTCCTGATTATTATCTGGGGGCGATAAGAGGGTCTCCTCCATTACTTCTTTCCTTGTACTTAGAAGTACAGTTTTATGCGCACAGTTGTACTAAGAAGTTTAATTTGTGGTGATAATTCGCTTTTTCAAGTAGATTGTACTGAATTTGTCCTTTTCAAAATTGTGCTAAGAAGTACATTTTTGGTGATACTTCGCCGTTTCAAGTAAATTGTCTTAGAAGTACAAGTGGATCGTTTTTCTTTCTCAAAATGTACTAGAAATGTACAGCTTATGGTGTTCCAGTTTCGCAATCATTCGAGGCCATACTAGGAAGTACAGATGTGCCGTGTGTAAGCTTGTTGTATCTCCGATGTTTCCATATGGTCTCCTTGTAAGCTACTTGGAGGCTGTCTGCCGCCTTCAACATGACACCCCAGTGTTATTTTGTTAATGTGAAGCCCGGAGCCCCATCCTTACTTACACACTTGCAATTAAATATTCATAAGTTGTAGGGTCTCTCTTTTGGGTAGTTTTACCATCCTATCTTTCCTCTCTTATTCTTTTCCTTCCTTATTTCTCTCTCTTTTCTTTCCCTTCCTGTGAGTTTTTAGACAGGCCTTATTTATTGCCATTTATTGCCATTTGCCATGTATCAGTCCTCCAGTTTTACCGGGTTCCGAAAAGTAGGTTTTGTTTCCCATTTTCAAGTATACTCTCAGTTTTAAGATTTTACTGTAGTCATGTGGGTCACAAATGAGATTGCGCTCTATTGTCCATATTGTTTGAAAATGTTTCTATCTATTATTGTTAATAATGTTATCGGTTAATTGTCATTAATAATAATTACTTATTCGGTTCCCTGTTTTCGCTTCTATTGTTTCTCAATATAATTTTTCGGTCGGTCGGTCTTAGATTTTTGTTTCTTTGTTTTGTTTCTAGGTTCAGTCCTGAGTAGGCTCTGTTATATATTGGAATAATTCCATTTAGTGCTTCCCAGTTATATGTGTGTGTAGTTCATTTTGTGTTTTGTTTTTTTCGGGGGAAGGTGGGAATTAGTTTTAATTCTTTGGGTCTCTGTTTTTCTGGGTTTTCACCTGTGAGAAGGTTGCTTTAGTCAGCACTCGTCTCAGATTGTGGAGGTCTCCTGTAAGCTATAATTGGTGTTTCCTGTGGCATTCTGATCCACCACTCTCTTTATTATATTCTCTTTTGATATTGTTCCAAAACTTTTGGACCAGTTTTTAATTTTGTTTTCATAGTTAGGATGGTAAGTGAGATGAAACATTATTCTATTTCCTCTCTGTTTAATTCGTGTTTCTTTTCTGGTAGCTTGTTCGAGAAGTTTCGTTTATGTAAATTTAGCAATATTTCTGTTATAGCCTCTATTTTTTAAGTTCCTTCTCATTTCTATCAGTCTCTTTTTTACTTCTGTTTGTTGTCAACAGTTCTAATCAATCTCAATGCTTGACTTTTGATCAATGAATTTTTTAGTGGAGTTTCGTGTGCCGAGCTGGCTTCCAAGAACTCGTGTCTCGATGTTGGTTTGTAGTAGACGTCTGTTTCCAGTCGTCCACTTGCTCTTTTCTAAATTATCAAGCCCAGAAAGTTTATTTTCGTCTTGTTCCATTTCAGGGTGAATTCTAGTTTGCCTGTATTGTTGTGTAACTTTTCTATATAAGTTTCAAGTTGTTTCGTTGTTCCGGGAAAGCATCCGACTACGTCGTCTACAAATTTGTATTCAAACAAAGGTAGTACAGGACCTTTTTGTGTGTGCTAGTTCTGCATGCACTTATATGTTGGCATAGGCTACAGATACCGAGCCTCCGATAGCTGTACCTCCTTCTTTTGGAGGAATATTCTGTCACCAAATCTGATGTAGTTATTGTACATCAGGATTTCCAGACTCCTCCTCAATAGTTGAGGGGGAGGTGGCTTCAATATTTCCTCCTCACAGGCTGTTAGTATCCATTCATATTTGTATGTATAGTAATCTGTGACTAGATTAATTGCTCTTTTGCTTTCCATGCTCGGATATAAGTTTTTTATATCATTTGTGTATAGAATGTCTGTAGTTTTTATTTCCTTTAACTTTCTTATTCTTTGTAAAAAAAAAAAAAAATATCTGGTGTGCCTCTTAACCATTTCGGTAGCATTGGTAAGAGTTTCATAAGGAAATGTGTAAAGAATTTGTCAAGGTTTCTCGTGGACCCACTGCAAGCTGACACTATGGGCTGGTGGAAGATTGGTTTCTGGTTTTATTTGTTTGTGTATTTTCGGTACGATATAAAACTTTGAAAGTGTGGATTTTGGGTTAGTTAGTGTCTCCAAGTGATAGCGTTTCAGCACTCCTGATTCCAATATCTCGTTTTCAAAAAACCTTATCTTTTTTCTATCATTTTCTTTAATTTCTCATCATTTTAGAAAATTTCTCTGAAATTTGCTTTGTCCTCAAGTTATAATAGTGCTTCTTTTTCATAATCTGTTTTGTTCATGAGTACTAGACCTCCAGATTTGTCAGTGGGTTTGATGATAATTTCTTTTTTAACTTTGACTGCTTTTATTGCTTGCCTTTGTGCAATAGTCAGGTTGGGTTTGGATCATTTTTGTAGGAGTTTTAGTATTCCTTCTTGGAGTTGTCCTATGTGCTCCAGTGAGCAGTGTAGTGGTAAATCAGGTTCAAGGTGGCCCCTATTCCCAGGTGGGAGGGCCGTTTTGTGGTTGGGTATTGGTGTGGGTTTTAAGGTCACCGTCCTCTGGTGTTTCCTATCTAAGTTACATCTGAGGTTTTTAATGGTCCTAATAAGAACCTTCTTGTCTGGCTTAGGTGTGGGGCAAAAGGATAGTCCTTTTTCAAGTACTTCTATCTCATGTTTTGATAGCTCTTTTTTTTTTGTCAAATTGTGTATTAATGATTTTTTTATCTCTCTTTCCTTTTTTATTCTTTGTTGTGGGTCTACTTTTCTTTTTCTATTTCCGGTTTCCATTTGTGTGTTTTCTCTCTTTACAGTATAGGTAAAAAAGGTAAAGCTACCCCTTGTGCGATAGGCACACGCGTGAACGACGCATGGGGGATGTGGTGTAGCGCTCCACATTTTCTTGACCTACGGTACGAAGTGAAGTGGGGTGGTTAGTCCCACGCTCAACCACCTTTACCTTCCCAAGGTGCCCAGGAATACCAAGAACACTTCGGTACTCAATTTGATAGGAGGCTGAGTGCACCTCAGAGCGCCAGGCATGGTGACACTGTGAGAAAAGTCTCCAGTGTCCTGGCCGGGATTTGAACCCGGGCCGCCCGATTCGTAGTCAGACGCGTTACCGTCTGAGCCCCGGCGACTCCCTTTACAGTTTAGGTAAGGTAATTATTCTTATTTGTACAAGAGTTGGGTTTCAGTTGGGGAGATTCCGTGTTCAACACGTTATTATTACTATTATTGTTATTTATATTCTCATAGTTATTTTGAGGAGTGAGATCGTTTTTCTTTTTGTGGGTACAATTAGGTGAGGTTCAATTGCCTTTATTTCCTATTATATGAGTTACTATAGGTAAAATCGTTTCGCTTTTCATGAATTTTTGGATGCCCTGAAAAAATGTCCTCGTCCTCTGGTCTCTCATTCTCCATCATCTGAAGTATCTTCTTCAGGAAGTCTGGCACCTCGCTTTTTGCCCTTTGGACAACTTCTTTTGTGGCATCTAAACCAAACCGTGTTTTGCACTCCTCCAGTGCAATATCCCACTCTTCTTCCAGCTTAGGTGTTAGTTGTTTGTAGTAAATGAGGAACCACTTCCTCATTTATTCTCTGTTCGGTTCCCGCCAGTATTTCTTTTATTCTCCGCTCGAAGTTCTCGGGCGCTTTGGTTCAGGTCCGGTTTTTTCATTTGGATGACTCTATTGTTCTCTCTGATGCCTTTCTTGATGTAGACCTCATAGTGTTGCGCAAGGTCCTTTTTGTAAATGAGATTGCGCAGTAGTTTAAAACTCTCTTCCCGGCCACCTCTCAACCGGAAGTTAGGCCGAGGGTTACCGGCTAAGCCTCTGCTAAGTTGCTGAAGACTAGTGATTGAGGGGTTTCCTGGTGAGCCCTTACTTGGTCCCTGATTCTCTCCTTCTGCTGGTAGGTTCCACTTGTCCCCCATAATGTCTGCCCAGTCCGAAGTCCATGGATATTTCTTCTTCCATCAAAAGAATGTCCTGGTTTCTTTCAGCTTCCATGATTGTAGATTTTACTAAGAAGTACACTATGAGCGCAGAATGTTATGTCGTACTCAAAAGTACAATGCCTTTTAATCTCAGTCTTGTACTAAGAAGTACAAGGTTCGCTTGTTTGTGAAGATTTTTAACACTAGTACTTATAAGTACAGTGTTTTTCTCTCACTACCGTGAATACAGCAGTAGACAATGTCCCAGAATAGAGGCCACAACTATTTCGACTATTTGTCTCTTCAGCTGGGAACTCTAATACGTCTTTATCTGTAGCAGCTTGGTCAGTGAATATTTTCATATCCAGTCACCCCCAATATTTATCTATTCTAGGAGTAATATGTGTATTTGGTTTCAACCAATCCTCTGCGTTCATTTTTGCTTGAAACAAACAATTGTGTTGGTTCTTGTGAGGACGCGGAAAAGGCGCTGTTCCAGCCCGCGTTACCAATCCCTGTTGTCTGTAGCGTGTGCCTTTGTTTTCAACTTGGCCTGTTCAGCAGAGTCATTGGTTACATGATACTTACGCCGATTAAGTCGGATGAAATTATAGTTGCGTTGCTTTATCTCAGCTTTTTTGTTTAATGCAGGGGTATTTTGTCATTTGAGTGAGTTCAAATTTGCTTTATACAAACAGTAGTAGCATCAGTGTTTCAGGAAGGTGATGTGGTGATCTTACGACCTAACCGGTTTCTCGTACAACCAAAGTGGTTTCATCAATCTGTTCTTTGGTTAATGTGAAACCCGGAGTCCGGTCCTTCCTTACATACTTGCTATTAAATATTCATAAGTTGTAGGGTCTCTCTTTTGGGAAGTTGTACCTTCCTATCTTTTCTCTCATATTCTTTCCCTTCCTTACCTCTATCCCTTTTCTTTTCCTTCCTGTGAGTTTTAGTCAGGCCTTATTTATTTCAATTTAATCTCTGTATGTATCAGTCCTCCGGCTGTACCGAGTTCCGAAAAGTAGATTTATTTCCCATTTTCAGCTGCATGTGGTACTCTCTCAAGTAGAGCCAAGTAGTCATGTGGCTTGTTTCATTGTGATGCGAGACCCGGAGCCCGGTCCTTCCTGTTCACATCAGCCTGCTGGATTCTCTCTTGCTTTGTATATGTAATAAAGGAGTTTTCCTATCTTCCTTTTCATAGTTCTGTAAATGTACCAACGTTTTGTGATTCTGGTTTTGTTCCAGAGGTTTTCCGGTATTCCCGGTTAACTTTCCCATTTCTCTTGTTCGGCTATTTGTGCTCATGTATTTGGTCACGGACCCATATGTGTGTATCCACTCGTTTCAGAGCTGAGGCTTTAATTTTTCACTAGGCACTATTCTTTTTCCTTTTCGGTACTGCAATTTGTATGGAATACGGTTACGCCGTCTGATGGTAGTGACTGTGGTCATTATTTTTGTGAGAATTTGGATTTTTTCAAGGCCCTTAGGCAGCTTTCGCTCAGGCTTATTATTTTAGTATACTAAGTTCCTCTTTCATGTAGAGACAATTTGGTTTAGTGGTCACCCAGCCATGTACTGACCAAGCTCTTGGCTGCTTGATCTGCAGTATATTCTGTTGGTTACATGTCTTTCATTTTCTTCATTTTTTTGGTTTATCTCCTACTAGGGGGAAGGGGGGCTAATATTTGTACTTTCCCGGTGTTCTTGTTTACTTTGTTAATCATTGTTTCCATCACCGGGCTTCATTGTAAATTCCGGTTCATGTGGTCTCTAATCCATTGTTTGGCCCTTAAAACAGCCGATTTTTGTTTTCAATTACACTTTTCTCTTTTGTTTAGTTTATTTGTTTTTAATTTTGAATTGCACAAGGAATTACCCATTAGTATTTTCAGGTTGGTATTCAGCATAGGTATCTCAGGGCAGGACACATGTACGGATTGTTCCAGTAGCTGTGCCTCTTTTTATAATAAATTCTTTCCACCATACCTAATGCAATTTTTACATTAGAACCACCAGCTCCGTGTGTATTGTAGGAAGTAGTGGGTGGAATATTCCATACTTGGAGTGATTTTGCCCTTTTTACTATTTATGCTGAGATATAACTGTTTCCGTGGTGTGTTTAAGCATCTTTGATTCATCATTTTTAGGTACGATATTTAAAATTCTTCATATGTGTTGAGTATCGTCCTTTTCTTTCAGTTATATCTGCAGAAAGTTCGTTTCTGTCACAAGACTCTCACATGGTTGTGTCATAATATGTTAGGTTTTTTGCAATTTTTAATTCCAGCGTGATCTTTTTCTTTTCTAACCAGTCACAGGTTGAGTAGTCTCATGGGAGCAGAGACACCCTGTATTTCTTGTCCTTTGTGCATTGTTCATTGAGTTTGTGTCAGATTTTATTACTCTAATAATTTTTATTATATAGTTTTTTAAATTTTTAAAAATTAATTGCCCAGAGGGCGATATGTAAGGGTCTCCTCCATTGCTTCTTTCCTTGTACTTAGAAGTAAAATTTTGTGCGCACAATTTGCAGTTGTGCTAAGAAATACAATTTCTTACAACAGTGATAATTCGCTTTTTCAAGTAGGTTGTACTGAGAAATTCAAAAGGGCCACCTTTTCAAAATTGTACTAAGAAGTACATTTTTGGTGAGACTTAGCTTTTTCAAGTAAATTGTACTAGAAGTACAAGTTGATCGCTTTTCATTCTCAAAATGTACTAGAAATGTACAGGTTGTGGTGTTCAACTTTCGCAATAATTCGAGACCGTACTACGAAGTACAGATATTCGCTCTCTTCCTCTATACATGACTAAGTGCAACTGTGTGCACGAAATATCATAGTGACTTGTATATATATATATGTGAATATGTGTGTGCTCCAATACGGAACGTATAAGCTGTAAGTATTTTCCTTTATTGTCCTTAATTTTTCTCATAAATTTACCTTAAATTGTCCTTCCGGCTTTCCTTTGTGTTAGTGATATTATCTCGGTTTTGGAGATTAATCAATGTAATCCGGCATGAATCCTTTTCTCCCGCCTACGTTTGTGTATCCTTAACTATAACAAATCAGTTGCTCATGCTAGTTTTCTGCGCCCCTGCTTGAATTTAAACCTCACTCCTACAGGACTGACCAAAATCTCGCTCTCTGCCTTAACAGCAATACACCATCCATTTCTCATACCACTTTACAGATTTTTTGCTGTTGAAATAACCTTCACCATTTATTCCCTAAGTTTGCAGCGTGCATGTGACCAAAGGTCCAAACAACACCCCCCAAACACAGCTTTCCTTCTTAACCTGCTCAACCTAGTCGTAACTAGTGATGGCCATTTTCGAAAAAAGTGTTTTTCGATTTTCGAAAGTAGAGTTTTACGATTTTTCGTTTCTCGAAAAAAAAAATCGTTTTCCGAAAATATTTCGTTATTTTTTTTTCGAAAATATTTAGTTTTTTTTTTTAAATAGTTTTTCGAAAAAAAAATAACATCGTCTTTTTCGTTTTCGAAAATTCTTTTTTCGATACATTGTGGTTATCCCTATCATAAAGCTCTTATAAGTTACAACAGAAAGCAGTTCATTAAATTCGTTTTTACCACGTGCGGAAATATGAAACCGGAATTTATGTACAGAAAAGACACAGTGATTGGATGACAATGCTAAGAACTATTTTATTCGAAGTATTGGCCATCGCTAGCGATACATTTCTGCCACCATTTCAGCAATGTGTGGATGAGAGACCAAAAAACTGTGCCTCTTGTGCTGCAAACCAGTCATCAAGCCATTTTCGTAAGATGTGAAGCGCTGGTCAGCAAGTGCGTGTCCCATGGATGCAAATAAATAAAAATCGGAAGGTAGCAAGTCTAGTGAGTAAGCTGCATGTGGAAGGATTTCCCAGCCAAACGTCGCAATCGTTTCTCTGACCGGTTTTGCTGTGTGGAAGGGTGCATTATCGTGAAGCACAATCACTTTTAGTTGTCTTTGGTCATATTCTGGTCGTTTTTCACGCGAAGCTTGCTGCAAATCGATCATTTGTTGTCGGTAACGTTGGGTATGAACGGTTTTGCCAGGTTTTAGCAGTTCATAATAGATCACTCCCTTCTGATCCCACCAAACACAAAGCATTGTGTTCCGTCCATAGCGATTTGGTCTTGCAGTCGATGTCGCCGGTTCCCCATGATCTTTAACGCTTAGAATTATCGAATTAGATCCACTTTTCGTCACTAGTCACAACTCGATGGAGAAATGATTTCCTTTTGTATCTGGCGAGCAGAATTTCGCAAGTGGTTTTTCGGTTTTCCTGCTTTCGTTCAGTCAATCCATGTGGAACCCATTTTCCCACCTTCTGAATCTTGCCCATGGCTTTTAAAGGTATGGAAACTGCTTCTCGTGTCACATTTAATTGATCCGCGAGTTGTTGTTGCGTTTGAGCGTCATCCTCATCCAACAAATCTTGCAATTCGCTGTCTGCAAACTTTTTCTGTGGTCTTCCACGTTCTTCGATTCTCACGTCAAAATCGACACTTTTAATTTTTTTTAACCACTGTGGCTTACCAAGAGCATGATCAGCGTAAGCTTCGACAAGCATGCGGTGCGATTCTGCAGCAGTTTTCTTCAAATGGTAACAAAAAATCAATGCTGTCCGCACATCGTAGTTTGTAGGTACAAATTGCGCCATG
>JAGDQP010067666.1:735-11119 GCA_022664845.1 Lepisma saccharinum
CAACGAGACAGCAAGCATTTGGTCGATAAGTTGCAATTGTTACTCGTCACTGACGAGTCCCGATTCTCTGTACACAGTGTCTCTCGACGTAGCCTAGTTTGGCGATAAGCAGGGACACGTTACCATCCATCCAACATAGCTGAAGAGACAGATAATGTGCCCTAATTTGGGGTGAGATCTCTTTCAGAAGACACAAGCAACTGTATGTACTCCCGCGCGAAACCGTAAGAGATCAGCGATATGGAGATGATATCTTGAACTGACATATTAGACCTCATGCACATGAAACAGGCGAAATGGTACGTTCATTTTGCAAAGTGATTATGTTCGTCCCCACAAACACGTTTTAGACTACAGGTACCACGAGGAGCACCACATCCCAGGCTGGCGTGACCAGCTAGGTTCCTGTAACTCAAATCACATCGAGCACATGTTGAACTCTCTGTGTTGTCGAGTGGTTCTCCTTGTTCCCCGTCCACGAAGGTCGTAAGATCTTCAACGGGGTCTAAGCCAGAAATGGACCCAGATACTAATAGAGATGGTTGATATCATACAGCGTCGTTGTGAGTTGTTGCTGCCCGCAGTGCTCATATTTCGAATTAGTGCATGTCGGCGGACTTTTAATTGTTCACATAACTTGTCTCATTGTCAAGTCTTAAGTTTTCTTCCTTTGCAGGTGACGTGAATGACGATCGTACTAACACGTTAAGAACGTACTGAGATCGTACTGACGCAGATGAGAAGATTGTCCATAGGTGCACTGGTGGTATAAGGGTAGTCGAGTTACCACTATATTCTCCAGATTAAAGTCCTTCGGATTTCATTCGGTGAAATTACGTAACGGAACTGTTAATCTTTGAAACATGGAATTTTATTCATCCTTGATATTGAAGCTACTATTCACATGTACGTTTTTGCCAAGGCTAATAATCATTATTAATCAGTAATGGAAGAGAGAACGACTGCACATCAAACATCCTATAGACCTCGTGTAGTCAATCTTGATGTTGATAAGGCAATATGGTTGAGCTAAGTTGAGCTAACTATGTTACAACTGAGACAGTAACATACAAAAGCTCACAAGTCATACGCCAAATATACATTTCCACTTTTTCTAAAAATTAGTACACATTCGTGAATCATGATTTGTCAAGTATACAAAATGGTTTCTAAGAACAATATAAATCAGTTAGCGTAAACCACGCTATATTTTCTACAGGGAATACTCAGAAACATGCTTTCCTCAATTCCGAAGAAAAGGTGGACATGTGAGATTCTAAATGTTACCTCTATAACTAAGGTCACATTTTTGTCTATTTCCATATAAAATGTAACAAAACATCAGAATGAGTGATGTTACTGTAAAATTAAGCACATCACTTTCTTGTAAAATTCTTCACCAGATTGATATATCACACGCCTACGCTCGCATTTAGAAACTTGAGTTAAATCTAAAATAGCGGATTTCAAAATAATCGCCGAATTGGTGACGCTACCTAACATATCTTTTCTCTCCCTCATATCACGTATTGCAACATTGAATCACTGTCTACTAACTCGCATTAATTGTGTGTGGATGATTTACGCACTCATGGTTCACCCTGTATTTGTGAACTTGCGTTGGTCATCATTTTACTCCTATTAGTTTCGTCAACTAATGTTAGTAGAAACACTGAAAACTTTATGCAAATTGGGCCAATATTAACACAGGAGTTGACTTTTTTCTCGTTTTTACATCAAGTGGCCACCAATTTCGGCAGCGTCATAACCAGAAAACCTACCAATTGGTGGACGTCAACTAAAGTTAAAATACTAGCATACTAGGACATAAATTATAGTATTTCTTTGAAACAAATTTTGGTCTCAATTTTCTCTACAAAATTATGGACTATACTTCGCAGAATAGTTTAGAGGAATATGAATCAATGTGTCCTTCAATATCTTAAGTCTACTAATTCTTTCATACTTAATAAAACTTAGTAATAAAAAAAAATGGGGATTATAGTAAACGATTATTACTGACCAGAATTTTGCAAATCACAAACACAACGCCTCGTGGAAAACGTAAAGCGAATTTCGATAGAGTTGTATTAAGGCCTTTAAGCATCTTTGGAAATAGGAGTCTGCCAGGACCTAGTTTGAAGTAATATCTCGCCATTAGTGTTGTGTAACTGAGAATACCTGTCAGGTTAATGAACCATTGTGTCCGAAATCAAGACCTTCTGAATCTCAGGCCTACGCTCTACCAAATGAGCTACGAAAATGTAAACAGAAACTGTAAATATATATATATATATATATATATGTTGGGTACAATATAGTGACAAATCATAAGGAAAAATTCAGAGCAGGAATAACAATAAATCAGCAGATATTTTTTTCTCTATAAATATTTGTTCAAACACTTTAAAATTTCAATTACATTTCACATCAGAAAAATCACTCTCCCAAAATTTGCTTTACCTTCATTCTTTATTTCCTTAGTTATGATTCAGCGCAATGTAAAAATCCAAGGATACTTAGTTCCCAAATAATGAGTACTAATGAACGTTGCTTTTCTCCTCAAATCCCTTTTGGAAAACGAATTTAGTTTATCAAATCCCTTTTGGAAAACGATATATATATATGTATATATATATAAAGAAAACAGCAGCGAAATTTGTGAAACGAGAAAATCTGAGTTTCTGTGGGAGAATGTTGGCTTTCGTGTGAAGTTGCTGCTGTATTTGAATTCGACCAGTGTCTATGTCCCACGAGAGCTTTCCAACACATCTGCGTAATGACTTGCAAAGCGAGATCTGAATTCGCTATTAAGAGTGATGCGGAAGGGTCAAACAGAAGATTCCCTATCGTCAACCAGAAACCGTTGTAAAGCAGGTAGTGTCTGGTAGTTTTCTTTATACTAATTCTTATCAAAAATTTAGTGCAATGCACTTTTAAATATTACTTTGAAATTATATCATAATAATAATTACTTTGCTACTTCATCAATAAGTGAAACTTGAAACATTTATAAAAAAATGATTCATTGAATCGAATGTTAAAACTTGCTGTGCAGACCTTAATCGAATCACAAACATACACTAATCTGAGAACAGATGTAGTAATTCCACAAAAGTAAAGAAAACAATCGGCACACTATTTGACAATACCGAAATATTCAATGGGTAAAGAAAACAGTCGTCACACTATTTGATAATACCGAAATATTTTAAGTTTAGCGTTTGAAACTGAGCGTGGTGGCTCAGAGGTAGCCTGCCCGCCTTATAATACTGAAGTCAAAGGGCTCTTACAATGATGATGGTTTCCTCTGAAGATTACAATTCCAAGTTGATTTCTCGACTAAAAGCCAACCTCGCAATTCCTTCTCCCAAGAATTTGAGGTAACAGATTGCAGTCCTAAGGTGGTGTAAAGTTTAAATAAATACGAAATCTTTAAGCAGAAACATTGTTACAAGCTCAGCATACCTAGCAGTAGCAGTTTTATCCTAGCAGTAACAAGCGAAATTGCAACGAAGATTCAACGATCTGCGATAGCGAAATTGAGATATTTTGCAGTGCCTGATGTATTATCGAAATGTCTGTTTATATGCGAGACGGTTGTACTAGAATCGTTCGTTTAGAATGAATTCTCGACCCTCTATTTATTGCCTTTTAATCGTCAGACGTCTGGGTTGAATGCAAAACAGTGATCAAACTCACTCTAATCAATCAACTATCTATTCCGAGGTCACGGGGCAAAAACAAACAATATACAGGTGCTGCAATACATGGAAATCAGAACGTCCGCACAATGTGTGCTCATAGGGCTGCACAAAATAACTGAAATTTAAAAAAAAATGCTAGTAGATTTATTAATGTGGAAAAATGTAGTCAATACCAAAGAAACTAAAAAAACAAGGTAAGTGTCACTGGGATATGCAAAGTAGCAAGTGACGTCATTAGCAGACAAGACTCGAGGTGCGCGAGAATTAAAATACGGAGCGCGGGCTTGCGAATGCGAGTTGTGTGATATATCAGAGTGTGGTTTTATTTTATCGTTTCGTGTGTTTTTGTGTTAGTTTTAGTATATTTTGTATTTCTGATATTACATTTACAACATGCCATCAGCGTGTGCTCTTACTCAGGGTTTCAGCCAGGATTTTCAGTTTTGGGGGTTGTAAAGTCAAAATTGGGAGGGTATAAGTGAAGTTTTGTACGGTTTCTATCGATTTTTTTCACATAAATTTTAAAGTTGGAGCGTGTTGTTGAGACTTTGGGGATATACACACCCACAGGGGTGGGTCTGGCGGAATCACTGCTCTTGCTACTTGTAGAAACAGAGGTAAGGTACATGATAAAATAATAACATACCATAGGTTTCTGAAAAAAAAAACTCTTCGTAGCAGTTGGGTGTTTTTGTGTAGGAGGGCTACGCTTTCAATCCGGACAGTTCATATATTTGCTCTGAACATTTTACTGAATCAGATTACACTCGCCATTTGAAAGCTGAACTGCTTGGTTTACCCAGGAAAAAATAAAAGTTTCTGCAGAACCTCATTTGTTATTGTTTGCGGACGTCGAATGTTGATTGTACGGACAATCGAAACAAAGCACGTAGCGCAAGATGTGAAGAGAAAAATCGGAAGAAACTAGTTTTAAATGTCTTAAAACCTCAAAGTTTGGTTATAAATGTAACCGATTCTGCTGCTACAAGCAATGATCCAATTGTAAATGACGGTCAATTTGGGGGATTGCTGTCGGAGAATTGTTTATTAAAAACGTAACTTTCAGATGCAGAGGAAAAAAATCTAGCTTTCGAAAACAAAATATCTTATCTCGAAAAAAAATGATCAAAATTTAAAACGTTAGTGAGAAATTTAACAAAATGTTTTCAAGAAGTCAACGTGAAATGCTTCTTAATGGCGCATGTAAGACATGGGAAAATGATGACATTGTTAAAGCTTTCACAGTACGTGCACTATCGAAAAAGTGCTTTGATTATTTCAGAAAAGTTTTGTTATCCTCTCCCAAGTTCCTGCACTTTGCACAGACGCCTTAGTGCGATATCATTTCCACCGGGATTATTAAATATCAGTTGGAACTAATGAAACAGCAGGCACAAAATCTAATTGCAAATAATTTTGCCAATTAGCTTCTTATGTCCCTTCTGTGTATTAAATGCATGGGTGCAGCTTGTGTTCGTACGTGTTATCCTATCCTCTTGCTCTCTTGACTGCGGCTGACGTCATACCAGCGAGACTACAGAAGATAAACATGCGCGTGGCACCTACCTTGTTTTATTAGCCAATGGTGTTATTCTGAGTTTATATATTGTTCAAAAGTAAGAAAATTAGATATTTTGTGCAAACTTTTAAATAAAATTGAAGGGTTGAGAGCACTACTGCCTGAAAAGTTTTGAAAATTGGGAGCTTTCTAGTTTTTTTTTTTTCTTTTTACGTTTTCTCGGTTTCTCTGAAAAATGGGTTCACTTCCGCACTCAACAATTCTCCTTAAAAATTAGTGGCTTACCATGCTAATCACCGGTTTCACCTACCTTCCTAAAATGTTAAGCAACCGTTAAGTACATTTAACGCTTCCTTACAGCGCCAGAGTGTTTCACCAACCTCCCTCAACGTTAACAATTCTTCAAACTCGTCCTTAACATAGGACGCGATTTTCCTCCCTTAAATGTTTAACGCGGCCTTAAATTACATAAGAATATAGCGGACAATTATACTGATAATAATGCATGATTTATACTTTCCTAAAGTTATACGTATCCTTGTACTTTCGGAAATAACGTTGGTTTCTTACCTAGCAATGCAAATATAATGGTCGACAAATAATGTATAAATAACACAGTAGATGTGTCTTGAACAAAAGAAAGGAAAAGGCAATCTGAACTCTGATATATAAGGGTGATGTCGGGAATGTCTGATATCGTCGCTTTACTATTCCTTCGAGTATGTATCCTTAGTGGTTTCCACAATTACTTTTAAATATTCTTGGTAGAATCATGGACCTCATATTATAGTAGAATACTTTCCAGTAATGTACGTGTGTATTACAAAACTGTTTCAGAAAGGGGAGGGCAATGCATTTGTTTCTTTTGAACTCTCGGGTCGTTGTGACTATTACTAGTTATATAACCGTGACTTTCCACATGGACATGACTTACATCTCAGTCAAAGTTACTCATAACATTGTGAGTATAGCCGTCGGGTATAGTTGAGGGAAAGTACACCATAAGTAGAAATGCTCGTAGAAAGCCCCCTTGTACACTATTTATAAGATTATTCCATTGTGGCTATACATTTTCACAATGTCTTGCACAAAAGAACTGAAAACATAATGCGTGCGTGTGTACATAGAGCACTGAGATACTCTACTATTGTGCTGAATGCATCTCCTTAACTACAGACAACATGTAATTCATGTCCATTTTTAAATACGAGATCACAAGCTAATTCTAGCAAAACGAGTATCTATTTACCGGAATAAAGAGCACATTGTAATTAACTGTACTTTTTTCTATAAGTTACTTCTGTTATATGGCATTGAAGTACGCAATTCCAATGTAGTTATTTACATTATTTCGGTTAAGTACAATGCAGAAGAATGTAATGTAAAATCAAAGAGTGATGTGAGTGCACCAACACACATGAGCCCTTGAAGAAGTGTCATTGCATTCATGCCCTTCTGACTTGATTTTGTAACACTCTCTGCATTGGATGCATCCAGAATAATTACATTGGAAGTACACTCATCCGCCATATAACAGAAGTAGCTCATATAAAGTGTTACTTAACTAACTACGTAAGTAGGTAAGCTATGAAGGGAAAGAGTTAAAGCAAGCCCTATCAACATACTCGAGGAATGCTTATAGCCTCGTTTGTTTCTATTTGCAGTGTGTCGAACATATACAAGGTGATCATACCAATGGTTGACTAAACAAGGAAAATTTGAAGCGTAAATAAGAACTGACGCATATATAATAATATAAAAATAGTTATTTGGTCTACGAAACGAAACCTGAGACAGTGCAGAAAAAGTCAAACAAAAAGCAGTTCGCATTTGTTTCATCTGACAAGACAAAACTTTATTGTTGAAGGTGAAGTTGCACCAGTAGGTGACCAGCTGTAAATAGCCAATTGCGAAAGACAATTGTTCGAGTGTAAATCATTGATTCCATTTACTGTAGATTGTTCCTTGAACAATGAATGGATAAAATAATTAATTACTTCACTGTACCGTAGCTTCTGGTACATATTTACGTATATCGTGTATTAGTTGTAGCTCAGTCCTTTTATTGTGAGCTCTGCTCTCTTCCAGATTTACTTTACACATTTAAGTGATTTTGAGCGTGACAATGCGTTTTCTGATTGCACAGCTTTTGGGGACTACACTATTAAATTTTACGGAAGTATAAAACGTATTTTGTTTACTACTATAAACTCTATTCTTACCATTCGTTTCCCATATTGGTCAACCACTAGCGACTGGCCCATTACAGGCACGGACACCCTACACTGACACTTGCTTTACGGCAATCAGGCGAGACAGATAAGAAACATTTATGCGTTCTAAGGTACTATGTTTGATTTGAATGCTAAGCAATCATTTTGATATATTACATTAATTTGTAGGCGCTCTGAATACAGTTCAACATATACTTGCTACACACGCGGGAAATTAGGCCGAATTCGTTTACTTTCTACTCAACGCATTGTGATTGTCATTTATTTGCGGCCAACCTCAAAGACCAACCAATCGCAATTCTTGATAATTCTTGAACCAATCACATGTATGAGAAATTGCGCATTCAGGAATACCAATGCTTTAACGTCTCGTTTGTTCAGGGAACCTTAAAGCGTAGCGTTAATTGTTGATGCAATCGAAAAAACTTGAAGAGACGCTTAGATATTTATGTAAGCCGAAACCGGCGGTTAGTCTACACCTATCATATCAGTGCAACAATTTCCCCAGGCATGGTACCGAGACCGACACTGGACTCGATCTCGTCTCAATTCGAGACCAAGACCTAGATTGAGGCTAAGGTCTAGAAATCGATACGAGACCAAGACCGAGACTCATTCCTCGAGACGAGACAGGGCATAGTCTCGAGACTAAACGTTTTATTTTCATGAATGTCGATAATGTTAATTTAATGCTTTTGTTTATGGCGTTTCATACTAGAAGGAGTTTTGTGACGATTGTTTTTCTTTCTGATACATTTTATTTAACATGTTATACCGTATTGTAGATTAAATATATGTCATATATGTAGATAAGTCATCAATGCCAAACTATTTCCTGTTGCCCTTCAGCAAAAATATATATGTGTTGGGGATTGATTCAGGGACGGATAAATGCACAAACTTATTTTCTTTTGCGAATTTTCTTCCGCGTTTCTTCTCCCTGCTCATAGTATTTTACTGTACTTCTGTTGATACTCTACCTAAAATGATCCCGTAAATCAGCCTTTGACAAACTTTTCCAAGCTGCTTTGTTGTTGTTCTTGTTTTCCTTTGTTGGTATAGGGTAATCAATCATGTTTAAAGCAATCACGTTTCTTTACAATATACGAGCGGTGTGGAGCCGTGGAGCCCTCTCCGTAATCGGAAGGTCATTGGTTCGATCCCAAGGCGGATTATTTAACTGAACTTTTCCCTGGATGTCTCAGCTTTATCAGGAATGGTAGCGTAGTTTAAGCCTAGCACCGTTTACTTCCTTATTTTTCTTTCCCAATGTTCATTCATGAGTTGCTATGTAAAATGGCTTTCGAGCTATATTTGGAGATGTTACAAATATAAGTAAATCCAGTACGTATACAGTACTAAGCTGTAGTAGCCTACCCGTCAGCTATAGACAAAGTTTTTTTTTCAGAGAAATTAAAATTAATTAACTCAAGTTAACATGATAATAAATGTATTACTCGCCCTGGTGATTACAACTTCTCTCAATGTGGTGATCGTTGTTCTCTCTCAGCCGCTAACTTGGAAATGTCAGAATCAAAGGTAGACATTTTAAAGCGGAAAACTGCCTCAACACTAAGTCTATTCCGTACTTATTATCCTGATAACAAAGGGCAGAAAAGGTTGATTCACAAAGATATGTAGTGGCAAACGCCATTAAGCATCGTAGTGCCCTTCTGTAGATTTCAAAATACATTGGTCGCACATGCAACCAGAAATCAGTCAGTATGGAGGATGAATACTTCACTTTCACATGAAAGTTCCAATAACTGCCTTCTCCGTAGTCTTGTAACTCACTTGTCGTCTCTAGAAAAGGGTTTTTCACCCAGTCAATTTTCTCGTTGCTTAACGGGAAATACCTGAATTTTAAGGCCATGATTTCAAAATGTCTGTTCTTGTCCATAACAATATCGGAAGGAAGATCTTCTTCAGTTGCTGACAAGAAATCGCTAAGCGAAGAGAAAGAATCATATTCTTTTCTGTCTAGGCGGCGAGACCAAACATTTAGTTTTTTGATCGTCTCTTCAATCTTCTCTTGAACAGTAAATACGATAACACTTTTCCGGTGAAGGGAGTTTTAAAAGTTGAAAACATCCGACATGTATGCTAGAACTGAGAGTCAAGTGAAATCGTTCAGGTGACAATTCAGTTCAAACTAGGAGTCTAAAAGAATAACCTCATTTCATCGCGGAGCTCGAAAAGACGGTTCTAGACTCATCTGCGAGTTAACAATCGAATTTCGGAATGTACAAACAGGTGCTGAAGGTCACTTCCCATTTCATTGCATAGTGCCATGAATAGCGGAGAGTTAAGAGGACGAAACTTGATTTAATTCACGGTTTTAACTGAATCGTCCAGATTTGTAATCTGAATCGTAACATATTTAATTTTGCATGGCATATCTAGTGTGACTAATCCTTCTCTATGGATACTGCAGGGAGTCCATTTCGCTAACGGAGCAGCGGATTGTTCAGCTAGTATAGGAACTTTATGTTTACCGGTCATTGATCGAACAGCTTGTATTAACGCCAACACATCGATACAATTCTAAGTGATTCTCCACTCCACAAGGGCGCCGATTTCTCTGTAACTTTGGGGGGGGGATTCAGATATTTTTTTTCAGATGAGGTCTAAGAAGGCACATATGATACAAATCCAATTCAGATTTTGTCAAATATTCTATATTAAAAAAAAAACATATATATTCAAAAAAATATATATAATAGTATATATATTGTAATGGGATGTAGTTCATTGGGTCAGTATGTCAACTTGACTACAATGTAAACAAACCACAGATAACAAACATTACATAATGCTGCATAAGCACCACAAGAAGCAGACGACACTAACACCAAGCGGTAAGACTTGGAAACAATAAAAATACGCCCACAAAAAGGGATATAAAAGGCCAGTCATGAACCTTA
>JAGDQP010067667.1:0-11119 GCA_022664845.1 Lepisma saccharinum
CGGCCGACCATCCTGACTGAGGGTTTTCCTCAATCACACCAGGCAAATGCCAGGATGGTACCTACAAAATAAGCCCTGACCATCTACCTTCCATAATTTCCCCCCACCCCACCCTATCCTGGCCTCAGCCTCAGATGCCTAAAGTCCTTAAAATGAATTCAATTCCATTCAATTCAAAATAATGGCTCTTAATACATTGCATCATATTGTTCAGTTTTCTTCCTGTGTTCGTTTAGTTGAATTTTGAACAGTACCAAACTAAATTAAATTCTGTCCTGTTTAAAACATTAAATTGAAAATGTACAAAAGTCAATAAGCGTGCGTCTAACGTAAATAGAACATTTTTGTTATCACTGATTCACGTTTAGTAAGAAAAAAAAATAATGCCACATCGGGACTAGAACTGTTGCTCAAAGTATCTCTAAAGTCGACACGCAACCGTAAGCTCCACGATTACCACAGCTGTCTGGTACTGAAGTGGAGGTAATCTGGATGCTAGTTTGAAACAGTGTTACTTGCTAAAAGCTTTGTTTTTATTCTTTATACCTGTTATAGTTTATCATGCAAATGTATCAAGTAACTTGTATATCCAATGGTAACGTACAATCGTTTTGTGGATATTTTATAATGAAATCATCGAATAGGAGGAGGAGAAGGAATCACTACCGCCATCATCGCTGTACGTCGCGAAGCGATCATCCTGGCAATCGGGTTGCAGAGCAATATTCGCCATACTCCTTGCAACCCCGTGTGTAATTCACTGCTGCTTAAGAAATAAAAAATGTCCCTCAAATGTTCCCACCTTTGTTGTATCTTGTGAACGCTTTGTTGATATTGCTTCCAAATAAATGCCATTACGTTTTGGACCCTCAGAGTCTTCCTGTTTATTTTTGTGACCTGTCAAGGTGGCACTTTTTGCGAAAATAGTGATTGTAAATTTTTCATTCTTTCGGCGTCTCGGGTGGTAACACTACTAGTCGGAATGAACTTTACTTTTTGCATTTTGTTAAGACCACATCCTATTTTCATTTCGTGTTCATGTTTCTGATCTAATATTGTGCACTTAGCTACAATCTATTACTTCCTTTTTCCAACTTTTACCTTTCATATCTCCGGAAGTTGGCGACACTGAACATCGATTTTGGTATCATTGGACGTGTTTTGCTTCGCAGATTTATTTCCAATTAACAGTTTCCGTAGTGCCATTTGATAAAATATGTTTGTTGGGTGGCAACACTGCTTATGTGACACTTGTCGTATGCTTGATCATGTCCCCCTCGCGTAGGTATGAGGTTACCTGCGCACATTTTAAATTTGTGTTTCTTTTTCAAGTTATTTTTGGGTGTCCAGTATTAGTGAAACATCCTGTATATGAAATTCAGATTATTTTCCAACATATACCTTTACATGTCATTGCGGTAAGTGAAAGCTGGCTTATACCAGATATCCGTTCTGTAGATATTACCCTTCCTGGCCATAAGATTTTCTGAAGCGATAGACGAAATAATAGGGGTGGAGTAGTAACCCTAGTGGATGATCACGTCAGAGCTGAGGTCATTTCAAAATCTTCTGACAATTACATGAAACAAACTGAATTCATTGTTTTGGAATTGACATTTAACAGAACAAAACTAGCTTTTGTAGTTGCGTATAGGCCACCTGTAGCTTGTTTTAAACATTTTGAGGAGGAAACTGACAAGTTAATGAGGGTATATGAACGTGTTATAATTATGGGAGACCTTAACTATGATTTGCTATTATTTAAACAACACCTACAAAAATTTCGCGATACGATCCCGTCGTATAATCTTAGTATCTGTAAACTACAAGCAGCGTATACACACCTTCTACTCACAGTTGGCTAGACTTAATATTAACAACATATCCAGAACATATCATTAAACAGTCAGCTTAGTGCGAGGTAGATCTTTTCATGATCTGATATTTCGTGCTTATTCTTTCTGTGAAGAAATATAAACCCATAGTGGTGGCTTAGCGTGATGTGAAAAACCTAAATCTAGCAGCGCCAAATTATGAGGCGGCTAACATTGAATGGCATACGGTAAATTATAACATAGACCTTCGTGACAGAATGTGTGCCCTAAACTCATTAATTCTTCAACTACTTAATAAACAGGCCCCTATTAAGAGGAGGAGAGTCACTAGACCAACATCACCATGGATTACACAAGACATTTTGATCTTGATGGCGGAGAGAGAGACTGCTCATAGAAATTAAACAACTGAACTCAGAAAATACACGTATTTGAACGTTATCGATCTCTTAGGAACTGCAATCAGGCTGTCAGGAATGCCAAGAAACATTTTGCATCTAGCCTGCTCAGTGTAGGTGGTAACCTTTACGAATGTACTCTGGAATAAATTAAAATCGCCGAGGGTGGGGCGAAACATGGATATTGACCCTATTTAATACTGTTCATTAAATATGGTCAGCAGTCAGTTATTCGGACCAATTGATGGACATGTCTGGTTGTGAACAGCCAGTCAGATACATCTTTATTTCAACCAATCATTATTAGCTTGTGCTATGATGTGATGCAAATAACAAGAAATGACTAATAAATATAATTGTTAATACAAAAACTGATTCGGTGAAAACAAAGCTTTCTGACAAGGCTGAATTCTTTAATAACAAATAACTTCAAACACAACGGTTTCGGAAGTATACCACTTCCTTCCTTAGACTACACTCTACAACTGAATATAGAAAAATTAATTTTTAAAGAAAGAATATATTTTTAATTATTAATAATTAATTATTATTAAAATTTAGGGGTCACTTTTCTTTCCCTAGCGCTGGCCTCCCCCGGGCGAGCGTACCTGCCTTTCACTTGTCAAATTTGAGGAGCCACCAGATCACAACCAACTTTTTTACTAATAATTGCCGGAAACACCTTCTTATAAATATCTCCCTCCCCTTCCCCCCGTAAACAAGTCCCTCGCTACACTGACTTAAACAAAAGAGCTTAGAAATTCAATAAACGTATTTATAAAGTTAGTAACCTTCTCACAAGTTAAAGATACGAATAATACAGAAGTAAATAAGAAATAAACTAAAATAATAATTATAAATAAGTAAAATTAAATAAAAAATTAAAGCTCTCCAAGAAACTTCTATATGTATTGCCGGTTAGCAATTCCTTCTCAGTTCATCCTTTTTCAAAAATGTCCTACCACTCTTCATTCACTGTTCCAGTTCATAGCCTTATGGCTACCTCTCTAATCCTTTTCGCTTCTTTCCACTTTCTAACTGCCTACATTCATGCTCCACTACTGTTGCCCCTTCCCAGTTAACTTCATGACCCGTTTCACTGACGTGCTTGAAAATAGCATTAGTGCCTCTCCTTAGTCTGATATCATCCTTATGTTTCTTTAAACGTTTTTGTAGCTTCTTGGTTACCCCCACATACACCATATCACACATCCCACACGACACTATATAACCCCCATTGTCGCGAGTCCATTGTTGTCGACCTAATCTTCTTCCTTATAATATCTAGTATCCTCATGCCGCCCTTCCTGTATGTCTTAATCCTTCCCTCTTCAGAATTCTTCTGATCTTCTCTGTGATCGCCCCTGCACTTTCAATGCCGTGCAATCCTTTCTCCTTGTCTTCTTTATCTTCCTCTTTTCCTCCTCTTCATGTCCTCGTCACCGTAACCATTCCGTTTTAGCTGCTCCCATAGCCTTTCAATGTGTTTCTTCTTTTGATCCTCCTCCATATTTATCATACCAATCCTTTCTTCCATATTCCTAATGAAATTAAGTTTTGTTGCCTCGTCGCTGTCACTTATGGCAGTAAACGCCCGCTGCATAGTCCTTCTGGAACCACGACGTTACAAACTTGCCTTCCCCTGTTCTCGGTATTTTCAAATCTAAGAAATTCAATACACCGTATTCGTCCATTTCTCTCTCCAATATAATTCCCTTTTTCTCATCATTAAACTCTCTAATAAAGTTCTCTAATTGCCTTCTAGTGCCTTTCCACACTCCAATACAATCATCTACGTACCTACAAAACACCAGTCATTTTTCATTACCTTTTGCTATCCATGAAGGCTTCTGTGGGACAATAGTTTCTGCAACATAAGTAACAGGATAGTGAAAATTAAGGATAGATTAGGCAAGGCCGGTACTAGCAGATTTAGTGATGAACGAATGCAGTGATAGCAAAAGATAATGAAAAATTACTGATGTTTTGTAGGTATTACAAGGCAATTAAAGAACTTTATTAGAGAGTTTAATAATGAGAAAAAGGGAATTATATTGGAGAGAGAAATAGACGAATACGGTGTATTGAATTTCTTAGAGATTTGAAAATAACGAGAACAGGGGAAGGCAAGTTTGTAACGTCGTGGTTCCAGAAGGACTGTGCAGCGGGCGTTTACTGCCATAAGAAAGTGACAGCGACGAGGGAACAAAACTTAATTTCATTAGGAATATGGAAGAAAGGATTGGTATGATAAATATGGAGGAGAATCAAAAGGAGTAAGACATTGAAAGGCTATGGGAGCAGCTGAAACGGAATGGTGACGAGAACAGGAGGAGGAGGAAAAGAGAGGAAGATAAAGAAGACAAGAAGAAAGGATTGCACGGCATTAAAAGTGCAGGGGCGATCACAGAGAAGATCAGAAGAATTCTGAAGAGGGAAGGAGTAAGACATACAGGAAGGGCGGCATGAGGATACTAGATATTATCAGAGAAGATTAGGTCGACAACAATAGACTCGCGACAAAGGGGGGGTTATATATGAAGTGTCGTGTGGGATGTGTGATATGGTGTATGTGGGGGTAACCAAGAAGCAGCTACAAAAACGTTTAAAGCAACATAAGGATGATATCAGACTAAGGAGAGGCACTAATGCTATTTTCAAGCACGTCAGTGAAACGGGTCATGAAGTTAACTGGGAAGGGGCAACAGTAGTGGAGCATGAATGTAGGCAGTAGGCTTGGTAACTTCGGTTGATTAAACTGTTCCGAAGCACACGACACAGAGCGGCCAGATGCTTCGAAGCACTGTTTCGAAACACAAAGCCAAGGTGGATGAAGCTATGTTGGCGCACGAATCCACGAAACATCTGCTTCGCTGCTTCTTAAGAGTAGACTTGAAACACTGATTCGCGATCGTTTCGAAACAGACGAAACACGAGGACTATACTACCGTACGCATATTTTAAATAAAGAATTTATGAAGATTGAGTAAATAGTAGAACTGTATGCTTATTGCGATGGTAGATAATGCTTGAACATGAATGGATAACTTTCGAGGAAGATATATTTTCGTTATCAGCTGCATATAAAAGCATGTACGACGACGCACATTAATTCTGCGAGTGTTGCGAACTCGTATCACTTTCCTGGCAGGGCACAGGTTAAAAAAGTATAAAAATTGTTATTGCTATTCTTTCCTTATATGCATGTATTTGAAACTGATTGTGCGTGTTTAAAACCACTTCTAACGGGTTTTTGTGATATGAAGGTTTTTATCTGAATAACCAAAATTTCATCTTCGGTTACAAAATGGCATGAACGAAACCTTTTTTTCATTATTACACACAGAAAGTTTTTAATGTTATTTGACTTTTAGGCATTCGAGGCTTAGGATAGGGAAGGGAAAATGATGTGTAGGTGTCGACCAAGGCGTAAGTTGAAGGTACCATCCCGGCATATGACTGTTGTGACAGGAAAAACCTGTCAGGATGATCGCTGAGCCACGGCCGCTCGGTACACCGACCTCTTATTGATATTTTAATGACTTTCCGCTTAAATTATTTATATTACATTCCTATATAGATTCAAACGTTACTTATGCAGTGGGATTCGCCTAATGTAGGGGCGAGCACACTTCCGCTGAGTCACCTCTTCATTATACAGGCGTTATTTGAGTATTGTTACTGAGGAGTATTAAAATAAACACAAGATATTTCCCACTCGGCCCTCGTGGCCCAGACGGTAACGTTGCGGATTCCGGATCAGTAATAGGCCGCGGCGACCACTCCTGAGGTTTTCCAGTTTCACTGAATGAATGCCGGGATGCTACCTCAAAGCTGTGCAAGATATCTAACCCATCTCGGCCTGAGCCAAAGATGACAGAAGGTCATAAGTAAAAAAGGACACTTCTTTCGCGGGAGGGATTGAATGTCTTATAACACAAATCGAAAAGCATACATCAAAATATTTTAACAAGATAAATATAAATTCCATTGAAAGATTTTAATATGGTTCCTTAGTTCTTTATATACACGTAGTTTCTGGCTGATAAAATCAAACTGCACCTAAGATCAAAATATTTGAACCCTAAAGTTACTATAGCGGATCCTGGTACTGCACAACGTTTCGTTTTCGCCCTCCTAATTTTCTGAGTATGGACTCGGAAGAGTACAGTCCATGGAACCAATTCCTCTGTGATGAAACGGTCAGTTTTTTCGTCCCTTTTTCCACTTCAGTGGTTGAGTGAAAAAATGTTACCATATGGTTCTTGTCGTGGACTGTTTGAAACTGGAGAAGAGCCGAAATTCACAAGAGGTGACAACAGAATGTTTCCTCTGCCTAAGAACCTCACCCCACCCTCCCTAGCTCAAACTGTATACTTGGCAGCAAAATATGAACTAAACGAAGATTAAACACGACTCGAGTGTATCGAAACATTTCCACCCGTAGGACGAAGCAGTGGTTGTGAGTAAGTGGAAAGAAGCGAAAAGGATAAGAGGTAGCCGATACGGCTATGAACTGGAACAGTGGATATAGTATTGATGAAGAGTGGGAGGACATTTTGAAAAAGGAAGAACTGAGAAGGAAAAAGAGAACGAGGACGCTAACCGGCAATTCTTATAGCATTTTCTTGGAGAGCTTTAATTTATTTTTTTATTTAAATGTTATTTTAGTTTATTTATTTCTTCTGTATTCGTCGTATTTTTTAATTGTAAGAAGGTTACTAACTTTATAAATGTATTTATTTAATTTTTAAGCTCTTTTGTTTAAACCGGTGTAACGAGGGACTTGTTTACGAGGAGGGGATATTTTTAAGGTCTTTCCGGCAATTATCAATTAAAAGTTGTTTGTGATCTGGTGGCTCGTCAAATTTGACAGGCGAAAGTCAATTACGCTCACCTGGGGGAGGCCAGCGCTAGGGTAAGAAAAATGAACTTTTAGTTACTAGTGACCCCTGATTTGTGGAAAGAAAAGACGATCTCCTTTCTTTACTGATTAAGATGAGTGTAGTCTAAGGAAGGAAGTGGTATATTCCGAAACCGTTGTGTTTGAAGTTATTTTTGTTATTAAAGAATTCAGCCTTGTCAGAAAGATTCGTTTTTCTTTATTCAAGATGGATACAAGGCCATATTATCATAATTCCCATCTAATCTTGGCAAAATGTTTCTCATTCTCAATTCGGTGTAGTATCTAAAGTTGATCCACAACTAAACCAACACACCTGAAATACTGGATATTCGATATGAATTGTAATAATTAGTAACAGTGTATTTTTGGCTTATGAATAGATACATATTCCTTGAGGTTCACATCTCATCAGGAAACTTAGGTTCTCGGACAGATTGTTGAAAATTTCGTCATCAATGGAATTATCTTATTGAGTTCAGAGACTGATTCAGTTTAATCTACCTAACATACCAAATCTCAGTTGATCCGTTATTATATATATATTACATCGTTATTTCGTGTAAGCTGTAACTAGAACCATATTCGTAACTAAATACTTATTTATAATTCAAATTTCATTGTGTAATACCAATGAACTGAGGTACAGTACAGGCACATGCATATTCCACTTCGTCAGTGATTGCTACGGTGAATGAAATTCTGTTAACAGACATACATGAATTTGTTGCGTGTATGTACAACAATCACTGGTGAGTTGCGTATGCCTTACAAACGTATGAAGAAACAGATGAAGTACAGGCCAGCTTCTTGCATCCGCATGAACCATCTCATCTTTTGTGTTTCCTGCCAAACCAGACATTGTAAGAAGACTTGACGTTCTCACAATACTGGATACAGTGACACCAACTGGCAGGACCTACAATTTCCCTGCATCAGATCTGCTGAACATTAACAATTTACTTTGGAAATTGAGTTGTAACCGCGTTTCATTGGCATTTCAATGAAGCTTCCCTGTACCTTGTTTGTAATATCACTGCAATGATATAGCCATATATTTTGTACAACATTCTTTATGGCGTGTACATGTCAATAATTGGTGTTTCATATGTAAATGCTGTTTACTGCATGTTGATAGTGTAGTAATGTACAAAAACAATATTTTGGGCATGATGCCTTTGGTGTGCCATCTTGACATTTGCCACGTTTATAGTAATATGTTGGAGCAATGAAATATTTGTTTTTCAAGGTCAAAGGTCAAGGTAAAAAGAACGTGAAAATTCTTTGAAACAGGACATGTTACATATCAGTTTAAAGCTCTACTCATTAGCTTTTCAGTGATATAAGTTTCATTGCTGTATCTGGATTAGAATCTGAATTATAGTCATTTATCTGGAGACAGATGTGTTTAAATTTCACTCAATTTCCAGTTTGCAGACCTGTATCCTTCCTCATAATTGTCAATATACCTCTGCAAATTAGTAGTTTTCCATCTTCTATCAGGGTTACTGAATGTACCAAAATTGAAAGAAATCGGAGAGGGTCGGGTTGGAAATGTTACTTTTTTGTGTTGAATTGACATGGAATTATCCGTTCGTGGCTAACAGTAAACTCTTTGATCTTATCAAAAGTATCGTGTTTCAAAGAAACTTACGAGAATTCATTCTTACTACTCAGTTGGACGGAATTTGTATTTCATTATTCGATGTCTGGGAAGATTAGTTTCGATTTTAGCCCCCCCCCCCCCCCCCCCTGCCTCTCCCTTTTGTTCATATAATACTGATCTGTTTGCCATTTTGGCACCCGTCGCTGTTTCTCCTTGTGCGTGTTTAAATTGCTCCCTGCACCACATTTCTGTGTACTGATTCATCTTTTTTTTTTCTTTTTCATTTCACTCTGAGTTCATGCATATCTAAAATAATCCTGTACACTGGAGGCGAACGAACTCTTTACCTGAAAGAATTTACTATAGTAGAATTTATTAATGTGGTTTAACTTCTGTTGCTGTATATTTTGATGTGGTGTGTACAATGTTATATTCTTTCCCTTTTTTTTAAAAAAAAAAAAAAAGGAAAACATTTTTCCCCCCCCCAAAAAAAAAGTTTATGGCATGGACAAAGAAAGCACTCAACAATTACTCATCCCCTTGTTGTCCCATGGCAACCTCCGTGGATGTTGAAATTGCTCACAGTACACCTAAATTGGCCAATAAGCATTTTTGTCAACAAAGATACACTGTGTGGGATGTGCGTGTTCAGACGATGTAATATGCATTTTGCTTCCGCGTACCAGAAGAAGTGATATCTCTTATGTTATACACAAACTAAGTTCATGTAAGTTGGTTCGATAAACTTGTTTAGTAAAGCAAGAACAAACGCACTAGTGATTCTTCAAATTATGCAATAATTTTTTTGTATTACGAACCTTAGGGTTTTGGTGAGTGTGTGTGTGTGTGTGGGTAAACTAAGTATTGAGTTTAGGAGAATGCTTATAGAAACCTCGATCGATGGTGAGGTGTAAAGATTAAGGAAAAATAATATTAAAACAAGTACTGCCAGAGGGTTGTTCGCCTTGTGAGGCCTCATGAGGGTAGAACTTCGTCATGTGATTTATCGCTAGTTTTATAATTTGCATATTTCTTGAAATGCAAGGTAGCTTTAAGGAAATTTTCTGATAAAGATATTTCATTTTAGGTAACGTTTTCAAGAACAAACGTGTTCTGATGGAATTTATACACAAGAAGAAGGCTGAAAAAGCTAGGACTAAGATGTTGAAGTAAGTTTTTAAGTAGTTTTGATCTGTTGTTGTTGTTCTATATCAAATCAACCAAATGGTCTGGAACTTGAAGTTTCAGAAATCCGATATTTTTGTACGTTAGTAGTATTATTGGTAAGGATAAAAAATACAAAATTTCATGTTTTTGTCACTTTTGTTTTTTGAGTGGTAAAAATAAAGAAAAACACTGATTTTTGGCACGTTTTGAAACCTTTTAAAAGCCTGAAACTGGAAAACCATTTGTCCTAAACATCTCAACATTTCAAAAGCTGTAATTTGATGTATTACTTGACTTCATTAGATCAATCTTTATATTTTTCAAAAAACAAAACAAAAGTTGTGTGCAAAACTCAATCAATTTAAAAAAAAAAAAAAATGTTAAATGTGCTTCTGATTAGAATGTATGTGCCAAATTTCATGATTGTATTTCATTGTTACAAACTTTGAGAGCTGAATCCTGACATCGAAACAAGAAAAAAAAAAAAAAAAGTTCATTCCCAACTTGGAGCCCAAAATCAACTCCCTGCAGAGTAAGTGCAAAGAATATTTCGCCATAAATCTTAAACGATGCACAGAAAGTTTTCGGAAGGTGATTTGCATGAATACAGTGGTTATTAAAAGTTAGTGATTCCATCAGGTGATTAGTGTTGCCAACCTGGCATATCCTTTAAATTCTTCAAATGACATTACGTCAGTTTATTGGATATGTGGGTCATCTAGTGATGGTAAACATATGTGAAGCACAGAACGCGCACTATGAAGGTTATACTAGGTTGAACATGTAAAATTACAACGTTTCATCAAGAGAAGACACAAACTTCCACGGTTGCAAACCTTGTATATCAAATGCGAAGCAGAATTCGACCCATGTATGGATGAACTTTTTTTTTCTTTTTTTCATAAGATTAACCTCCCAAAGTTTGTCACCATCTTTCAGGGTTCCCACTCACCTGGGAAACCTGGAATAGTCAGGGAATCCAGCTTAGTACTAAACATTCGTGGAAAAGTAAGGGAATTTCACTAAAAAATGTCTGAAAACCTGAAAAAGTCCGGGAATTTGATAGCTTATTGTTTGAAGTTCAGCTACAGCTGGCATTTAATATTAAATCGTTTTTGAAATTACTTGGAGGCTAATGTGCCAACCATTAAGCAATTTAAGAAAAGAATACAGTGAAATATTTTGATGTATCTTTATTTTCATGCAACTA
>JAGDQP010067668.1:0-11119 GCA_022664845.1 Lepisma saccharinum
AAAACAGTAATTTGCTACATATTTTAAAAACAATAATTACGTATCTTAGAAGACTCCCTCGTGTCCAGTTTTTGACGTTATCAAATTTAGCTTTATTTATATTCGGCAAATGCTGATACTAATTTTTAATAATTGGACGGTTGAATCAAGTAGATTTTGAAGCCTGTAGTGGAGATTGGATGCAGGTCACCTAGTTTGAAGTCCGATGCCTTTTCGATTGTACCACGGTTACGCATTACACACAACGTCATATTTCAATACGCTTGCTCTTTAGATGTAGATGGCCTAAATAAAGCTACGCATATTGGAAGAAAAGCCTCTTTATGTCATTCCATAACAAATAAACCAATGGTCTGGAACTGAAAGTCTCGGAAATCCTAAATTTTTTTGTTCATAAGTGATACTATTGATAAGGATAAAAAATACACAATTTCATGTTTTTGTCACTTTTGGTTTTTGAGTTATAAATTGTTAAAGTAAAGAAATCGACTGATTTTTCACGCGTTTTGAAACTTAAAAAGCCCGAAACTCAAAAACTATTTTACCTAGACAGCTCAAACTTTCACTCAAGAGCTGTAATTTGATGTATTATTTGACTTTAACCAATCTTTTTTTTTTCTTATATATATGTTCATTTTGCTTGTGATTAGAATGTATGTGCCAAATTTCATTATAGTATTTCAATGGGATCATGTTGAAAAGAATGTTTTCTGACAGAAGTACACATTCACTTACACCTAACGTGTATTATTAGCTGAAACGACAGTACGCATAATGGCTTTTAGCAAAGTAAATTTAATTGGTTAACATGTGACATACAGTATATTCATTTCAGCTAATCGTATATTGTAGAACAAATCGAACCGCGTAGCATTCGGAAGGTCGTGGGTTCAATCCCAGCGGCCAACCATCCTGACGGGTTTTTCCAGGGTTTCTCCTCAGTCACATCAGGCAAATGCCGAGATGGCACCTTCAACATGGATCCCGACCGACACTTTCCCGAATCTTCGTCCCTATCCCAGCCTGAGTCTTAGATGCCTATAGGCCATAAATAGAGTTCAAATTTTAAAAATATTGTAGAACAAAACTAGTAAAAACTAATCAGTCCAGCCTGATCTCTGTATTTAAGAAAGGGCAGTAAGAATTATTAGTTTTAAATTATTTAGTTACAGGCTAGTGTGATAGGTTTAGTTTTTAAGTTTCGGTCTTTTAAAGGTTTCAAAACGCGTAAAAAATTAGTTGATTTCTTTTTTCACTTTTAACAATTTATAACTCAAAGCCAAAAGTGACAAAAACATGAAATGTATTTTTTTTTATCATATTGATGCATAGAATACAATTACCAAATATCACACATTTTGTAAAACCTAAGTTCTGAAATTATTTTTTTATTAGTTGATTTGGTATGGAATGATCATCTGTAATGAGTCATCTGTCACTCATTAGGAAAAAAATATTCAAAGAAAACTTCGTCGTAAAAAGGACAAATATAACATCACCCTTTAAGTTTAATCTACACATGATGTATAGATAAGAATAAAATGACAATAATAAAAAACAAGAAACATTTTATCTCAATAATAGTTGATTCCAAATCTCCCCAACAGGGTGACACGGATTTCGTATATATATCATAGTTAATATTAACAGTTAAATATTCCTTGAGGTATGGTAACACGTAAAACTGTTCTTTGAATTTTGCTTTAACATTACAACGATCCCAACATAGGCATGGCGTCGAGACCGAGACTGGTCTTGGTCTCGTCTCGGTCTCTTCTCGAATTCGATACCAAGTCCGAGAACGAGACTAAGGTCCAGGAATCGAGACGAGACCGAGACTTTATGCATCAAGATTTACTCGATACGGAACCAGGACCGAGACGAGACCGAGACCTACCTTTCGAGACTCTCGTATCGATCGAGACTATAAGCTTTATTTTCATGAATGTTGATAATTTGAATTTAATTCTTTTATTCATGTTGTTTCATACTAGAAGTCTCATGGCAATTAAATTCATTCTGATAAATTTTATTTAACATGTTATATTGTAGTTTTAAAATATGACTATAAGTCATATAAGTAGTCAGTTATCAATGCCAAACTATTTTCTGTTGTCTATAATATAAAGTGTTGAAAATTGTTTCGGGGACGGATAAATACAGACATTTATTTTCTTCTGCGAATTTTGATCCCCATGCTTTCTCCCTGCTGACAGTCTTTTTCTTTTGTTGACACTCACCCATTTATATCATCAGCCTCTGGTGGACTTCTCCCGTAAAGACTATAAAGCATATGCGAAGAAGACAAACTGTCTAAATTGCAATATAGATCTTTTCTTACACCATTTACTTATTATATATTTTTTTTAAATGGAAGATATTTGCAATACCATTTAGAAAAGATGGAGACAATATACGTATATTTCTACGTATATGGAAACAAGCAAGTCGAAGCTCGGGGTAGTTCCTAATTTAAAGGTTGTCGACAGAGAGACATAGCAATTGTATAAGGCTTTCCAGCACTTGTTGCTGAAGCCTAAATGTTGTATAAAGTTTGCCTTAGGAACTTCAAAGTTTATGCAGAGGAAATTCTGCACAACCTATCACATATACCTGTGACATTCGATGAAAACAGTATTGTTCTATAAAAATCAAGCGAGGCGTAGCGAGCGTCAAATTTGGATTAACTATATATCAGGTGAAGTTTCGCCGAGACCTCCCGAACATCATCTCAACCACCTTCGTAGCCCTCGCAGTTCCTGAGTCGAAAGTTGTTGGCAGAGGGACATAGAGACGATATAAGACTGTACAATGTACATAGAATGCCTTAGACACAGTAAGGTTATTTTTTTTTACCTATTAAGCTATGCTTTGCTAGGATTTTTGGAATGACATTCTAATTTAATAACACGGCTTATTTGAAATACGAATGTGCTTATTTCAGTTTATAAGATTCGCAATATGCTATTTGAAGGTAGCGCCTACTGGGAACACACTTCACTCTTTTCTTTTTGCTTTAATGTATGAACGTGCAACTGTAACCCATACCTATGAATTGGTTCTTTTAATCAATCAAGAGCAGTATTGTAAACTAATTAATTCGTGTGGCTGTGGAGTTCGGTAAATGCTATTTTTAATTTCTTTGTATTTGTTTTTTTCCTGTACCAAAGTTCACAATAAGTAAAATTTTTGCCACGTACTGTACACTTAAAATGTTGTTAACGTTCCTAGGAATTCTAGGGGAAGTTTCGCAGAATTTTTAGTATTTCATGTTGTTTCACTGTAATGGAGAAAAACTCAGACTTTTTGTATGATTATCTAGATATTTTTCGTTTTCAGTTCTGCACATGCGCAGAATGAGAAAACTGTTTCTTATCGTAGCTGTACATGCAGTGTTGATCAAGAGTGTGCTGCCACCATTTTGTAAATTCTTATTTTGGTAGAAATGGGAAATATTTTGAGTGAATGGGAATTCTGAACCCTAATTGACAATCTCATAAATGAATGTGGTGTAAGTCGTGGGATCAACTTAGTTTATATCTTCGGGATTCAGCTAACATAATTCTAACACTCTATACTGTTTTCTTTTAACTAGAAATTTACAGCAGTCAGTACAACACTGGAATTTTGACTAAAGGACCCGTGTTCAAATCATCATCTTTTTTTTGCTCTCAACATTCCTGAGAACGAGATGATGAATGCCTTTTAGAAACCAAATTACTGAAAATTCCCAGGTAGCTATGGTAGCCTAGCTTCTCTCAGAATTGTTTCGGAAAATCTTTAACAGTGTACGTACATTTATTTCTATAAACCTGGTAGAAAATTTCAACTAAAATCCAAGTTTTTCATTTTTAATGTAACAGTTATTCAGCCAATTTAAATATAATTTAGAAATAGCAAAATGTAAACGTTACGTATACCAATTTCGCAATTTGTGGTATAACATAGATCCGTTTCCATAATATAAATATTTTAATTTATCTCACTTATTGGTATTCTATATATCCTAACTAAAGCTTTATATTACTTTAAAATCGTAATGTTTTTCTTCCTATTTCAGAATATTATTTCTAATCTAAACCCCAAATTAACAGTGTAACAAACTATGTTAATATCGTATTAATATTCTTCTTGTACTGAGACCGGAAAACCTGCGTTCCTATTTCAGACAAGTCAAGGAACGGCAACTTTTTAAAGTCGATCGTCTTTCGAGACCGAGACGAGACTGAGGTTTACAATCGATACCTAGACCAAGACCGGAATTTTCAGATCGAGACGAGACCAAGACTATCCTAAAAAAATTGAGACGAGAACGAGACTGATGCCAGTCTCGTCTCGATACCATCCCTACCCTAGCAGCACAAGAATATCGGGCCAATAACTCGAATATCGATGATGGTTGACCGTTTTGGACTAATATCGATCGACACTGGCGACGTACGATCTTTCGACATTCAGTGCTATTCCTGTACTATATCGTTCGAAAGAGCGTCGCGTGTCATTGAAAAAGTATTATAATGAAAGAATTACAGGTGCTAACTATAAGAATTCTTGACGTTTCCTGAAAATTCTGTCAGTGTTACCACATTTTATTTCGGAGTTGATGAAAAGTATAATCGACATGTTATTCTCCATGGATGGCTCAGTAGCATAGTGGCAAAAGCGATAAAGTACAAATCAGAAGGTTCCAGGTTCAAATCCAGCGGCAGACAAGTGTGAACATTTTCAACCGTACAAGACGAAGAGAGTAGGGATTGTAGTGGAATAAAGACAGGGTGTAATCAAGATGATTTTTTCTAAAACTACTGTAAAAGTATTCGTAATTTGTTTATTAAAACAGCAAATTTATCTTAGTGAAAGATGGTGCTTTCCGATAATGAGCAATATAACTCTCGGCAAATTTTTTGCTATGCGATATTGAAGATATCGATGTGCTACTGGGGTTTCTTTTCAACATATTAGGTCATCACATAAGTATGTTTTTGGCACAGTAAAGAAAAGAATGAAAAACGTAACCTGGCGCTTCTTAATTCTACAACCCTTTGCCACCTGTTAACCAGTTTTGGAATACCCCACTTGAAGAAAGTTCTTGCTTGATTGGGACGAAAAGAAACCGGCCACGGTTCTTGGCACGTCGTCAGGGTTTCATTGTGTATTCTGATCGAGATGGTTTTAGCGACTGCGAAACAGACTGAAATATGTATGCGCAAGGTCCGGTTAATAAGGTGGGTAAATTTTCTCCCATTTAAATTCCTGTAATTTACCACAGGTTATCTTTGCCATGTGTGGGCGGGCGTCGTCTCGGTGGATCATTTCTTAACAGGTGGTTTAGTACCTGTTTTAAAACCTGAACCTGTGTTATTTTTCTTTCTTTCTTTCTTAGATTTATAAAACATACATGTATAAAGAACTTGACAGTGTACACATATGTTTTTTCTTCTGGTTCATTGCCCTTCCTTCTCTGCTTGGCTCCATGTTACCTTCAAAGAGTATGATAACTTATTGTTAAAGTCAACTGACAAGGTTGAACAGTAAACGTCGTTACAAAAAGCACACAATACAATGTAACCGTTGTAATGTTCTATCAACATCTTCTTCAGACACACGACTCAACGCTATCCATAATTTTTTAGTTCAATTACTTTTATATGGGTGAGTTTTGGATTTCAATCTTCGTACATGTTTGTAATGGAGAGGGGGGAATCAGGAACCGTTGGGCTTCAGGAATTTGGTTATCATTTATTTGTTCATCTCATGCTCCTTCCTACTTATTTCTTCATTAGTGCTCTCAACGAGTGATTAGAAAACTCCGACCCGACCCGAGTGAGTCTGACATATGCAAATAGTAGTAATATGGCTTTAAAAACATATTCCTAAAATATTTTACAGTATATTTTGAATAAGAGTAAACATTTTTGTATTTTAAAAAAAAATTCGTTTAATCCACATAGGATGTATTTTCAATATAGCTTCAGAATGTTTTTAAAATGATATATGAAAAATATTTTTCATGCGGGAAGTAGGAATATTCATACAATGAAAACATAACTGTAAGAATATTTTCAAGATGTACTAAGCTAGTTTTGTGAATATGAAAGAATAGAGTAGGGTTGGGAGACTCAGAACGGAGGGTGATTCTGAACGTAAGTAATCTCTTGTGTTTGTCTTCGTCGCTCTGACAAAAGCATACAAAGCATTTGGTCTGCAGTTGAACTGAAACAATGTAGGAAAAAAGTCCCTACATTGTTTCAGTTTAATTTCAGTCTCTCCCACCCCTACTCAATTTTTATAAAATTCGGTGAACCAACCAGTAATGGGCACTACTGCGACTTCTACCCATGTTTTTTTATTATTGCAATGTTTCCGTGATGTATCAAGCATGTAAAAGTTCTTGCCGTTTGTCCGTCACAGATTGTTTCAGTTATTGGTGGGTGCCACAGGCTATGTGAAAGTAAAATGGCGGCTTTGAAACAAAGCGAGTGATGATGTGCAGCAGCGAATAGCCGAATATTGAAGATTTTTTTTTGAGTTGTCACGTTTTATTTTCAGTTTCTCCACATTTCAAGAATCCTAAAAGACAAATTATATGTTTTCAATTTGTCTTGTTATATGAACATTAAACATACTCTCCTTTTGTCGTATTAATCAGATTTGCGGTTTAAAAGCATCTTGTTGCGGGGTGCTCACGTAAAACGGATAGCAGTATGTAATAGGCACCCCGTTCCCAGTGTCAAGAATAAAGGAATCGAAAGCGTACTAACTCAGCAACACATTGACCAAAAGGAAAGGTGTGTCTTTGCATTAAGATTTGAATTTTTTCCTAAATTTAGGTAGAATGTAAGAGAGCTTATTACGGATATGAACACTGCATATGTAACCCTTTATTTATTTTCTTACTATCAATTTTTTATGATATCTGAAGTGAAAGAGGGCTTATGTCACTTAAAATGTGTAAACAATGGAGGCCTATGTCGTAGGCCATGTTTCCAATTCTAGTATTTTATTTTAGAGTAACAGGATTTTTTGTACTTGTTTATATTTACTGCTATACTATGTATAATTGCTACTTTCCAAATTTACACCCTTCTTTTTATTTTCAATTTAATTGGATGGCATTTAATAAATATATCGCATTTAGACATCTTTTGCACAAGCCGAACGTTCTTTTCATGTTTTGTATTAAACTTATTATGTAGTTTTCTATTACATTGTTAACACACTTTTGTCTGACTTGTCATTGATTTGATAGCTTGCAAATCCTCGCTTAACCTTATCAAAGAAAAAGAAAAATACTTTTCAATTAAATCATCCATTAACTGACCTATCCTTCAATGTAGCTTACACCACTGAAGTGCCCACTACTGGCATAAAGAGTGCCTATTACTGACTGTAACCGCCCACTTGCACTTTGGCATTAAGGGTCAGTTCTACAATCGACCGCTATACTTCTAGTCAGGGCTAAGTTGAGGCCAACTCTCATTTTGCGTACCCTCATTGGCCAAAATCAGACTTGGCCTCAACTTAGCGCTGACCAGAAGTTTAGCGGTCGATTGTAGAACTGACCCTTAATCAACTACTTTAGATACCTCTACTCCACCTTGTTCCAGGTTTAAATGAAAGTTCAGGTTCCAAGACATGTTCAACTGAAATTGCAACAATATATACTAACATTTGAAATTACACACATTTTAACTTGTGCGAAAAAGTGCACATTACTGGCTGATTCCTCCTATATAAGAAAAGGCTAAGAAAATATTTTAAAAATGTTTTAAAGTATATTTTGGAAATGTGGTGTACGTGATTTAAAAAATTAATGTTTAATTTTTCTTTTCCTTAATGGATGTAGAATTAATGTTTTAAAGTATTACTTTAATATTTTTCACACATTGAAAATACTTTAATCTACTGTGTGGGTCTCCCTTTGGAGTGTTGGAAGGTGTAAGTACTCATTCTTAGACGGACCTAATCGTTCTTTGCAAATGCTTCTAGCCTGCCAGGGTTACCCGCCCTGGGCCTGCTGACCAGGGCTCTAAATTGCATTTCGGTTCGAGAATATCTGGAACTTTTCTGTTCCGTCTTGTCACTGTAGTAATCCCTAACGAGAAAAGGCAACAGCATGTCAACGAAGGTAAAGCGTTCCCTTTCGAACTCTGTTGCTGATTGCTTCTTAACGACAATTCTGAGAATGGTCCACAGTTTTTTGTCCCTGACTGTGTGCACAAGTTTTTGTACTACATCATGAAGTTATAAATTTTAACAGAAGTTTAGACGAAATGCAGATATGTAACAGTTAAAGCCAAACATTAGAATAGGAACCAGGTAGAGTGTTAATAAAACCATTCTAAAAATATTACGAATATGTTAATGAAGATACAAAATTATTTTTCTAGAATATATAAAAATGATTTTAAAAACATGTAACACACAATATGCTTGAAAATACTCTTTGAAAATTTAAAAGTATATGTTGGACAAATACCGTTTGTGCTGAGAATTTAAAAAAAAATGGGCATAACATTAATATTTAAAATATTTCGAAAATATTCTTTCCAGAACGGAAATATCTTGTAAGTAATAGATGTATTTTATATCATTGATGACAATATTTGCAAAATAACCTCCTGAATTAAAAAAAAAATTCTAGGATATTTATAAAAAATTAAAAACATTTTCCAGAAAGGAAAATGTTTAAGAAATAACGAAAATATTTTAAAATTCATTTTCGTTCATTTTGGAGCAAAGAAGGAAATAAGGGAAATATTTTTAAACTGTACCGGCAATATTTAATGCTGTCTGGACCAAGTGCTGCAGTTTCTAAAATTATTAGTTTGTTTTATTTATTTTTTGTTGTATTCAAGTAAAAAGATGCAAAGAAAATTCCAACACAGCAGAAAAAATATTTTATATATGTTAACAATAATCCCTATATTTATTAAGGTTACATATTAAATACATTTTCGAAAATATTTTCAGAATTACATACGCTAGGTTTCCAAAATATACTCTTAAATCGTTTTAAGATTGTTTTTGAACAATGACATAGTATTTTGAAACAGTTTTTATATGATTTTGAGAAATAATTTTAGTATATTTTAAAAATATTGTTTTTGTTTTATGGAGTTACCTACGCAACTCTCAGGTAGTATTTTGAAAACCCTTTATTTAATGTAGTATTTTAAAAATCACGTATGTCTATTAAGGACATATTTTTATAATATTTCCGAAAATGATATATATACGCTATTTTTTTTTCAAATAACACCCCTCAGAAACATTATTTTTGAAATAAAGCTCGAAGCGCGGGCGGGGCTGTTAGGTTGTAGATATGAAATTATGTGCCTGACCTGAGGTGACTACGTATAAGTTCGAAGTTGTGTGCTTGTGAATGTGATTTAAGTCAAGAAGTGATGTTAAGTCATGGGCTTGAAATGAGTGTTAATTTGATTTTGAGTTTAAAAGCGACTGATCGCTGTTAAGTTGTGAATGTGAGCTCGATTAAGCCTCATGATGTACAGCCTTTTAAACATGTTAAGGGAGTCCACCTCTCCTAATTCTTTACAAGGTATTATTTATCACTGAAAGAGAACACACTGTAGGGGTACTAATGCCCAAGCATACCCGCACCTATTGGAGTATCGAACATAAATACACTGCGTTACTTCATACGCAAAGCAATTCTGTCTCACATTTATAGAATGTGCTATTGTATGAATATTCTACTATACTATAGCTAGGGACGGTGATACTGGGAGCTACGGGAAGTTTAATCCTCCCCCCAAATATACCTTAGCCTCCCCAGTTTTATCAACATTCTTTATTTTATACATATGTCGTAAACTTAAGTCAGCTCCCTCCTCCCATCTGGCAAGCCATCACTCTTGATCGGCTTTACTCCTTCAGATTTGGTAGAATGATAAAGGAAGATTGAATGAATGAATTTACGCATGAGTATGAGGCCTTTAGGCATGAGTAGAAGCTTAAATTCTTCAATATTCAAGTTTAAGTTCAGAGCTCTCAATTGCAGGTGAACGGAATTACTTTTCCACACATTTTAATAATTCTATTCTTCGTTTTGCGTTTTCGAGGCTACCGTTCTTTGAACCCAAACTATTGTGATGCCGTATATCCAGGAATTCCACTAGGATTTTCAGCTTGGGGGGGGGGGGGTTTAAAGGCAAAATTGAGGGGGGGAAAGGGAAGTTTTCCAGGGTTCCTATCGATTTTTTACCATAAATATTTTTAAGTTGGGGGCTGCGTTCCAGAAATTGGGAGGGTGACACTCCACAAGGAGGAATGGGTCTGGCATAATCACTGCTTATATGCCTGTTTTTAAAGGAAATAGTTTATATGCACTTTTGGCATTTTAGGCTCGGATGAGTTAGGTAGACGATGGAGAAGGTATCGGCCGGGACCTTACTTACGGTACCATCCCAACACCCGCCTGTTGAAACTGATGAAAACTTTGGATGACTTCAGTCAGGATGGTCGGTCGTGAGGTTCGAACCCGCATATCTACCAATAGCCGATCCGAATTCGCGACATTACCGCTTAGATCACGAGGGCTGGGTATATCATGAAAACTGGAGTGGTGATCCGACCACTTTCTGGCTTTTCAGTTTTCATTCATCAAACTCATATCTCTACACAAGCATTCTATGCCGGCCGGGTAGCCGTGCGGTCTGCGACGGTAGGCCAACGACTCGAAGGTCCCGGGTTTGAGTTACGGCAAGAGTGTGGATTTTAATGGCTAGAAAGCGAATCGTGACGGGCCGAAGTACAAAGTTACTAGAATGGCCCATAGAAAAGTAAAGTTTACCATATATAACTAACACGCTTCAACCACAGCTCTTTCAGTAGGTTTTTACATTCTTTTCTTTAGGTCACAATGGGTTGTGGTGTCTTCAAATCTTGCAACGTTAATTTAACTCATTGCCCGACGTCATAGAATGATGAAATTTTGCACAGCGACGTAAATCGTACGATATTCCATTGTTGCTTCCATATATTTCTGTATTTTAATAGTATTTTTTAATATGGACTTCTTTATCCTAAAATACGAGCCTGCAACGATGTGTTGGGTTTTGACTGGTTGCAGAACACTAGGATTTGGGTCACAAAA
>JAGDQP010067669.1:0-11119 GCA_022664845.1 Lepisma saccharinum
TATATATGTGTGTGTGTGTGTGTGTTATGAAACTTCACCACCAAACTTCTGTAGCTGATTCCTGACATCAAAAGGGGAAACAGTAATTCGTTTGTGGCAAGTGGATATCTCAAGTAGATTCCATATCAGTACAAAACTCCGTTTGGGGTAAAAGGAAGAGTGACGCAAGAATTCTACTCACAAAAGAAGTTATATCTATTTTGCGAGTGACTTTCTTTGTGTCACTATGGCGGAAGGCCATAATTTTATTACAAAGGCAATACTTTCGCCATACTGACACAAAGAAAGTCACTCGCAAAATATATATCACTTCTTTTGTGAGTAGAATTCTTGCGTCACTCTTCCTTTTACCCCAAACGGGGTTTTGTACTGATATCAAATATAATACAAATATACCTATGTCAAAAAATAAAAAAGAGAAACAGTAATGAATTAAAAGCTTTTTAGAAAAATTTGTGTTCCTCAGGGTTTTAACGTGTGAACTAACACAATTTTCTTTTTTAAAAAAAAAAAACACTCGACCGGGATTTGAACCCGCGAACCCACACGCCGGAGTCAAGAACGCTAATTATTAGGCTACAGAGGCTTCGCGCTGGCAGTGATGGAGACAACGATGGAGACGCTTCCTGTCTTGTAACAAAGAAAAGTATTTCCTGCTTCTAAACGTGATTTATAGCATTCTGAGTATATTGCAACAAGTCAGTAAATGTTGAATGATTTTGTTGAAGACTATTGCCTATAAAACACAGTTTGTTTCGATTAAAGGACGAGGTGGATAACCGATAATGTGTAGCATTTTTTCTCATAGCAACAAGGGGCAGGATGCAATCCCGCGCAAAACATGCATTTATATTCTTGACAGAAAGTACATTTTAAATTACTCACCATGGGAACGTGGAGGTTAGATAAAATTAGGTACGGTCATGTATCTTTACATTTTTCTCCTTTACGTCATGCCCAGATGAGTGGAGCAGCGGTGGAGAGTGTTCTCCGTACGGGCTCGTATTTAAAAAGTGGCACGTGTCACTATGGCAGAGTGATACAAGATCGATTTTGCTCCATATCTCGAAAACCGTAACTCCTATCAAAAATCTAAGCTTGGATTTACCGCCATTATGAAGGCCCGCAATTGACCCCTAACCCCCCCCCCTATACCACCCATTTGGGGCTAAAACAAAAAGACACACAGAATGACGGACATACCTTTCTATCATTTGTGAAAATTTTGTAATTCGGTTAAAAAAGTCGTAACTTTTGAACCGCTAAACCGATTTTAACGTATGATACACCGTTTGAAACGTAGAATAAGATCGGCCGCCTATATGGTCTAGGGTCAGTACTATCCTAAAAAATGTGAAATTTTGAAATTTTTTCAAAGCGCCCTAGGGGGTCCCAATGAGATCCTACCGACCCAATTTATTTCTGGGTCTTAGTATTGGAAAGAGCTTTCAAATGTAAGTTCAAGCATCAAAATCGGATTTATACTTCGGTAGATCCGAAACTAACTGTATACTATCTGAGTGCCGCTGACAGTGTCCTTTGCCAGGGTCACTCGAAGAACCGCCGTTCTTCGTGATACAATACGGTTATGAAAAAATACGTGGTTGCATAACAAGCAGCAGTAAGAATTGCATAATTTCATCGAACTTCTTATTTATTTCGTATCAAAGAGATTGAATATCATTGCGCCATTGGATGCTGGGGATGATGTATATCATCTTTACTCACACGGGAAGTCGTTTAATTCATGCTCATTTCGACTTACCTCTACTTGAGAAATATACCTACTTCCTTTGAGGAATTCCTTGCGCACTCATTGCCAAATTTTGAAATATACATTTTTAAATAGAGCAAGTTTAAAGTCTCTGATGATACCATACAGAAACATCTCTACTGCTCGTGGTGTTAGAAATATGAAGCTTTAAAGTTAATTTTCTCAAGCCTTTTGCAGCCTGTAGCTCGAAAGTTATGGACATTTCGAAAATTTGTCTCAGGAACAGACACCTTATTTGGATGTCAGGAATCACCTTCATAAGTTTATCGGTGTAGTTCATAAACACCCAGCTAAATGTATGTATGTGTCTCTGTATGTTCTCTGTACAAATCTATATGCGTGCATTGATTTCCACCAAATTTTGTATTTGTGTTCCTTGGGTGTATCATGACACAAAATGTAAAAAGAGCGACTCCAGAAGAGCGACTACAGAGTACAGATAAGGCGACTAACACAAGGACCGACTTACATAATGAGCAAAAAGAGCGAATGAAAAGAAAATACTACCGAAAGGGCGAATGCTAAAAGATCATATGACAAAAAGAGCGAATGATAAAAAGAGCGACAAACGAAAGGCGAATGGCAAAAGAGCGAATGACCGTTTTCGATTAATTTTTACGTCATCTCCTTCCCATCCCCACCCCTAGGGGTTCTAGGGTGGGGGCTGCACTTGGACTTCAACTGCATCGAAGTTGTCACTGTTCATTTCAGCAACCTCAAAAACTGTTTATTCGAAACTATTATTGGTCGCTTTCGACTATTTTTACATTTCACCCCATTACAACCTCCATCCCTAGGGTTGCTGGGGCTGTCTTACCCACATAAAAACCTATAGGGACACAAGTTATGATAAAAAAATCATTTCAATCGGTCAAGCCGTTTTGACATTATTAGCCCACACTCAGCGTTACTTTCAATTTTATATATAAGATCAAGAAGATATTTATGTAAAACACTGTGTATATTGGGGGGAGGGGAAATAAGGTTGGTGTAAAACCATTTAACATAATATTAATTGAATGTAAAATATTGTCAAGTTCAAAATTAAAATTAGTTTTATTTACGACAGGCCGTACATGATGCCAACCTTGCACATTTTCACTAAACTCAGCTTCTTTCTTCTTTTGATCAACACATTATTTCACCAAAAATAATGAACACCATACTAGAAACTGTCCAGAAATCATAGAAAGATTATAAGACACGGGGCCATTTTCAACAGGGCCCTTTTCACTCGAGCCCTTTTGTCGCGGGGTCCTTTTGACTCGGGCCCTTTTGTCGCGGGTCTCTGTTGACTCGGACTCTTTGGACATAGGGCCTTTCTGTCTCGGGCCTTTCTGTCCTCGCCCTGTTGTCCGGGCCCTTCTGACGCGTTACCGAATAGCACATACACTATTATTATAGACTATTAATAGTGAGTTGAATAACACATAGATATAATTTTTTAACTATAATTTTCATCATAAAGCTAAAGATCCTTAAAATTTAATAATAGTCTTTTGTCTTGAGATCTGGAAGCTCCCAGATCTTCGTTAGGACGCCCCCCACCCCAATTCCTTTGTTAATTTTCACAAAGAAATACACCTTTTAGCACAGGGCCGCACGAGACTAGCGTCTAACCGCAGGTCACTGGAATTAAAATGGCGGCTGACTAAAGCGGAAGTGACGTCTTGTTTGTTTGTTTTTTCGTTTCGTCTGCAGTACAAACAATGCTTGTCCGCTGATGTTTGAATGATAAATTGATGATGTATTAATTTGTGACGAGGCAGTAATGCGAAAGATGTTGAACGTATATCAAAACCTCAGAAAGATGATGCCGAAACTCAATCAGGGCTATGAGAGTAGGCCTATACAATACAAGGAAGTGTGGTATCCTACAAATCTGTTGCAGAAAGGAAGACTTCGTATTTCTGCAAAATTGTTGTCTTAAAACATGAATAGTTGCTAAGTACTTCTTATGATCGTTTTTGTTTTCCTACCAAGAACGGTGTAGGGAATTGAATTGAATGATAGCAGTCGATAGAGTGGGTAGGGGGCATGTTCAGTTTACAGTGACTGTTATCCTGACAAGCTTTTCATTGTTCACACCTGACTTAAATGTTGTGATGGTTCCTTCAATAAGGTCAGAGCCGATTCCTTCTAAAATATTTTCCCTTGTTATTGTTGTTAAATGTATTCTTGTAAAATGACCAAAATTGGGCTGTATCTGAAGATCGTTAAATAAATAAATAATTTTTCTCTTGTGTGTAAGGGCGCAAATTGGTATAATTTGTATTTCTAACGTGAAGTTAGCACCGACTCGTCGTAGCTCAGAGGTAGGGCGTTGGCGTTTCATTCGGGAGGTCGTGGGTTCGATCCCAGCGGATGACCATTCTTACTGACAGGTTTTTCCAGGGTTCTCCCTCAGTCACACCAGGTAAATGCTGGGATGACACCTTCAATGTAGACCTTGGCCGACACACTTCCCGAATCCTTTCCGCTTCCTTATCCCGACCCTAGACTTAGATGCCTAAAGGCCATAAATAAAATTCAAATCAAATTAACAATTATTTTGTTTTACTATTCATAACACCTGTTAAGCTAATTTCACCGAACCTTAAGTCAGTAAACCTAATGCATTGAATTGACTCGTTTTGCACTCCCCTTCACGTCCGGAGTTTAACGAAATTACTTTTCCTGATAATTATTTATACGAGCTATGGTTTAATGTTGCTTTACGTCCCCCAAAATTTAAACTTACAGGAGAAATGTGGCATTTCCAAATTATGTAAAAATGTTAAAACGTACAATATAACAATGTTTCGAGTCATGGAAATTTGAAATTAAAGTCGAAGGACGAAAGATGGGTGGGATTATTTAGCTCCTTGTTAGTTTGGGACGAGTACATTGCGTGGAAGTAGAACGTCATGTACATTGCATATAACAAAAAACAAACCTGTTATTGCTCCCTCGGCAATGTGCCCGTGATTTTCGTAACAAAATACGTGTCAAAATACTAACCATTAGTATTCATCCGCATGCCGCCATGCTTTTATGTGTTGATCAACTGAAGCACATATAGGTCTATTTAAGGAAATGAAGACACACAGATTTTTGCAAGACTTGGTGGATTAATGGCTGTCGCTAGGAGTTTCAGAAGTGTCTCTGTGACCTTTTGAGAAGGGAATAATTGGTATAGAGCGTAGATATGGCACAATAGCTGGCGTAAGCTGCGGACCTATAGTAAAATTTATCCCGAGGTTTTACAAGGCGTTAAATGTACATCAAATAATGCTGTTTCCATTATTTCGGGTGCGTACGAAGTAGAATGTGACTCAGAATAAACGGTAGGCATAAATGGAAATACAATTTGTTCAAGGACTTGTATACTTGCATCCAAATCCCCCCCCCCTTGATTTTGCATTACATTCTGCATTGTACGCTTCCATGATAATACAAATGGAGACAAATTTAATGCTTTTTAATGTAAGCTAATCTACAATCTCAAATAAATTTAAATTGAAACAGGGGGATGTGCGGAAATGCGATTTTTTTGTATTGCGCATTTTGAAGTACCTGCTATGTATCCTATGATTTCAATATTCTGAAAACAGTCACAACTTGACTCTGTATTATTTGCTGTGTTGTGAGGAAGTTCAGCACTTTAACATAAGGCGATATCAGTGTCGTATTAAGGTTATAAGTGTTAGATTATGTCTGACTTTTAAAATAATGTTTATAGAAACATCATGATGAAATATGTAATGGATTCTTAAGTTTTTTTTTGAAAAGAAAATGCAGGATTTCTTTTCAAATCAGTGAAAACATTGTAGAAGCATTTGGAGAATTACAAACAAATATTTATTATATTCTGGGCATTCTCCTAGTGAGATTCAGTAAATTCAATCAGGTGGATGCCTTGAGAGAGTTCGAAAGTGCCGCCTCTGAGTATATGCAATTGTTAAAGAGCGATTTTAAATACTTGTTCGCTTAGTGGTGAACAAAGTAAAGAACACAGAAACGTTTGAGATACTTCCACCAAGTAAACTTATTAAAAAGATAATGTGTGTTGATGGAAGAACTCCGACACATCCCACTTAATAACACTGAGTAAATAATAATATTTAGTGTATATTAATAGTTAACATTAGAATTCCAGAACCCCCCGTGCACTAGCCGTGATTTAAGTCCAGAACCCTGACAGGCTGACACTAGGGTGTTAAATCATGTTGCAGCCTCATGAACTAAGTTTGAATTAATGTATGATCATGATGCGTAAGAATGTACAATTCAAAAAGTGTACTCGTACTCATGCGGGTATATAGCCACCGTAACGTTTGAGAAGAGAGAGAGAAAAAAAACAGGTTCGATTTCAATTGGTTTCTTCGGAAAATACAGGTAATAAAAGATACAGAAGAGGAAATAAGAAGGAAGAATTGGATCCTTCCTTTTTTTTTCTATGTGTGAGCCTGAGGTAGATTCCAGGTGCATATGAAACATATATATTTTGTGATTTCACTCTTTTCAAAACTACTGAAATCGATGTAAGTACAAGCACGTATTTTGAAGTTTAAACCATTTGATTTGTTGCTGCAGATCCTCATAATTCAAATTGATGCTACTAATATCACAATTCTGTATTAATACTGCATACTGGAAAAAAAATCTGACTTAAGAATAGCTGCTATAAGCAAGAAGTTGTTTTTGATAACCCATAAGGCTGATAACATTTCTTTTTTCTCTCTCTCTCTCCTTTCGAAGCGTTGTTTGTACGAAATAGAACATACTTTGTAGGAAATTGTGTAAATATACACATTCCTGTAAGGTATGATATCTTCTTATTTTAGTTTCTGCTCCATGGCCTTACTGAATAGTATTGGTGTCTGTGACTAGGCAAACAAAGCTCTGTGTTGATGTTTACATTGTTACTTCCAAAGGGAGCGAGCGCCGAGCCCCTTCGGTCCAGGCGGTAACGTCGCGTAGTTCCTGTGGTACCAATGGGTAGATAAACAAGTGGGTTCGAACCCCAAGACCGACCATCCTCACAAATTTTCCAGGGTTTCCCTCAGTTTAAATAGGAGAGTGCCTAGATAGTGATAGCACCTTCACTTAGGGCCTGGCTACTACTGGCCTGAGCTGTGACTATAATTCAGTTCAAGTAAATTAATAAGTTTGTTATCGTGTTTGAATTTACTTTAAGGCCTTTAGGCAACTATGGTTCATGTCGTATGGATGATGATGGAATGAATTGGTGGAATGAATTGGTGGAATGAAGAAAGTGGGAGGAAACCACGAAGCCTACATAGCACGAGCAGGGATCGATCCGATGACCCCTAGCACCAGACGTGAACACTCTACCAACTGAGCCACCATGACCTACTATTATCGTGTAAAATGTAAAAGCATAGCAGATCCTTATGCAGTGGTTAGCAATATTGTGTAAGTGGAAGCAAGGATACCACGAAAGCAAGTGTCTCCTCGCCTCACAACTCCTTTGTTTAATGTTCATCAAATCATGAATGGGTAGTTCATATATTGTCGCTAAAAAAAGAACAATAGCACGTGGTATTCTCAACCTTGTTTTCTGCTCGTCTGATTTCATTTTCTTTGTTTTACCGTCAAGTAATTGATTTAAATTTCTTACGTATGTAGTGGCCATATTTGACGTTTCTTTCATTGTTGTCTCCATATTGTGTCTGCGCTCTACAGGCCGCTGCCCTCTAAACTCATGTCTTAGGAATGACATTTATTTGCTGAAACAGAGGAAAACCTTAGGAAACTTTTGTCAGGTTACGGGTAGCACAATTCATGCCATCGTGCCTCCCTGTCAGAGCTGAGATCAGAAACTTTTGGTGACTTGGCCGGAGCCATCCAAAAGCTTGATCTGATTGAATTTCGTGCTCTGGGGGTAACATTCCTGAAAGAAACGCAATAATTTATTTTCAGGAATGAATTAAAAACTATGGTTTGCCCTCCGTGTCAGACCAGGTCCCAAGCATATACCCGGCAACCCAGTCCAAAACTTCAAACGTTCCAGCTCTGTTCCCTGTACTGTTCGCAAGGCTGCGACCGTAGTGATGAGTGATAACGCTTGATTCTTTGTAATCAACTACTCCCGTTTCTGATAGCCGGTTGGTACAAAAGTGATTCAGAGTTTACTTTAAACTATAGGTCCCATACTTAGATAGCCATCTTTCGATGGTGAAAATTAGCAAACCACTATCGGTTCACAACTCCCAGATACCTTCGAGGCATAGACCTACTTCCTGGCAGAACACACATAGTCATTCAGCAGATCATTCATTTGGTTGCTGCGACTAAGGAAAATAATATCATTTGCGTGTCTTCCAGTGCCAATCCGAGACCAGGTGTAACCACTAGAACGCGGGGAAGACAAACTTTGATTATTTTGTGTTGTGAATGTCTATTTCTAGTTTATATTTTAATATTACCTTATTTCGGGTGGTCGAACTGTTTTTGCACCAAGCTCAGCCGAAAAAGAGAGAGAACGTAGAAAAATTCCAAAGAATTCATTCAGATGCCGAATGAATTCATTCAGTATGTGAATGAATGAAATAATTCATTCATTTTCATACTACGCAGATAATATTACCCAATAATATCTGCTTAATATGTGCGTGACGTTGACAGCTATTAGGGGCCGCGGTGGCTCGTTGATAGATTGCTCACCTCTAGTGCTAGGGGTCGTCGGTTCGATCCCCGCTCATGACATGTGGTGATCAAACACCGTCTGCGTGTATATTCTCTGGATTCTCCCGTTTCCTCCCACTTTCTTCATTCCCCTAAGTCAGTGTTCGATTTGTACAATTTCCGGAGAGGGGAAAGAATTAGTGAAGTGTGTATTGTACGGTATTTTGGGATAGTCAATTTGCCATGTTAGAGGTATATATCTGTAAAGAGTACCAGAAAAGATTTTTGCAGAGAGGGAGATAATCCCAACCATCCCGCGCTACAAATTGAACACTGCACTAAGTTATCCCATGATCCATCCGGCTGAGCCAAACTTGCCTTGCCGACATGAAATCTGTCCCACCTCCGGGCGAAGAATAATAATTTTTTAAAATATTAATGTAAAGCTAAGATCTCCAACAAAAGATGGCAGCACTATCTCCGTATATATCTAATGTATTTTTATCGTTGCACGAAATTTCAATGCTGCTCCTACAAATTCAAGCCGGGAGCGTTCAAGGGAAGAAAGTTCATAACAAATTCAAGAGTTCTGACCGTGCCGATTTTTAATTTTCTTCCTTGTTAACAGAGTTTCATTGTTATAGGTTTAGATATCCATAAGAACAATGAAGCGATTTCAACAACGAATAAGAAAGAAAATATAATATCTTCCCTGAACGTTTAAACTCTCTCGGCTTGAATTTGTAGGAGCAGAATTGAAATTTCGTGCAACGATAAAAATACACATATACGGAGAGCCGTCCGGGTGGTCGAGCGGTCTGCGGCGGTAGGCTATCAACTCAACGGTCCCGGGTTCGAGTCCCGGCAGGGGCATGGGTGTGGATTTTAACACTTAACAGCTAAAGGCAAATCGTGACGGGCCGAAGTCCAAAGTTACTAGACTGGCCCATATAAAAATAAAGTTTACCAAAGTTTTACATATACGGAGATAGTGCTTCCATCTTTTGTTGGACATCTTGGTTCTACATTAACCATTAAAATTATAGGTGTACCATTTTGTTCTGAGGCTGTTTTTAGAAAGTGATATTCTATATCTTTATATAAGAAAATCTCAATATTTAACAAGCATTTTCTGCCTGTCGAATTAATCGGTTCAGAATTGCAAGGTTTTGTGACTTTTTGAACTTAGTGGCCTTCTGGTGCTTTTAATGACCCGTTAGTGTTGATTAACGTGTCGTCTGAGGAAGACGTTGTTACAATATTGAAACTGCAACGCTTGCTGTCTGTTTTGAAAATAAAGTGTAATAACCTTGGCAGCCTGTTTTAATTAAAATAAGTATGGATTCAAGGCCTCAATATAAACATATCAACTTTTTGTTAACAAAAGTTCTAAGTACAAATACCTCACCACCTTTTATCTCTCGTTTCATCCCGGAAAGGGGTATTTTTGTAACCCACTGGAAATTATTAATCCTAATTTTAATTTTCGTTCATAGATGTTAGACAGAGGAGAGACACCTGCAAATTTGAGAAATACCGGTATTCTCTAAAAACATGCGTCAAATCTTTTGTCAATAGCAGCTGGACAAGTTAATGAGCACTGTTACCGTTGCGTAAATAACCGATTCTTCCCATGCACAGCATCAAGAACAATATTTCGTGAGACAACTGTTTCATGTTTGGGTCTGGAACATTCTGTTCGTTAGGGTTACGACAACTGGTCCACACGCGATATTATTGAATTCAAGTTAGGTAAGTTGATGTCCGAAACATCATATGCGTGTGTGTGTGTCTGTGTGTATATAGTGTGGACCAGTTATCGTAATCCATTAACCTTTTGGACTCAATTTCAGTTTTTGGCTGTAATTTCTTAAGTTATGGGAATGCTTTGTTTAGATTATTAAAAATGTTACGATGGTAAAAATCATGGTTAAAGTAGGCTACCTTACGTCTAGACTACGGAACTTTGTTATCGTGCTTGTATTGTCAACTTGCCAGTAAAGGAAAAGGTTACACGCTTAGAGTAAGGAATCTCCTTTTTCCATACTCTAAGGTTAAATGGTAAAGGTATAAATTTTATAATACTGAACACAAATGAATTGATTGTAGGGTAACATTTTGTAATTAGTTCTCCCATCATTCTTTTATACTTTAAAAGTGATACGCACCACGCAGTAAGTGGCGTTTCACACCTAGCTTGCGTTTAGTGTACTAACATAAGAAGATAATCGTCGTAAGGTGACGCAGGTTTAATTTGAAACCTGCGTTAAAGGTAGCTTGAGTTTACATTACTAAAACAATTTTGGTTAACGTTAAGCATGCTAAAATGCACCTCCTTTTATGTTTCCATCGACGGACCCGAGCAGAGCAGAGCAGAAAACCGAGAAGAGAAAACACAACGTCACTTCCGCTTTAGTCAGCCACCATTTTAATTCCAGTGACCTGCGGTTAGACGCTAGTCGCACGAGCATGACCGGTACATTTAAAATTTTAAACGGCTGCCATTTTGAAAGTTTTAGTTCGAGCACACACAACTAAGTTATTGCAAATACCCATTGTTGTACCAAGTTTTGTTCCGATCGGTTCATAATTGAGGATCTTTTTAGAAGTTCAAACGGCCATCATTTTGAAGCCATATTTAGACAGCCAATTTTTGTGTCAAGTTTGGTTTCAATCAGTTAAAAATTAAGACAGTAATCTCTCTCCCTTTATTAC
>JAGDQP010067673.1:0-11118 GCA_022664845.1 Lepisma saccharinum
TCCACGGTAAATTAGTACATTTAGTTATTTAATTATTTTGTACATTTGGACAGTTCAAAATTGAGATTAAAGTTTACATTTCCCTTACAAAGCAACTATAGATTCTGAAGATGTTCTGGCATCTTTTGAACGGAAAATGAACCTGTAAGTTAGTGACATCTTTCCGGTCTCTGAAAGATTATCCCTATAGTTTTGCGGTCCGTGAGTATTAACAGGTTGGAAAACACTGGTGTATAGTATGTCTCCTACGGAACCTGATGAACCATCCGCAATATGATTGCCCTACAACTAAGAGATATCTGGTTCGAAACACTGAATCTGAACGAAGGTTTCCCAAGTTTTGTAACGTCTTTCGAATATCAAGTCAAGACATCACCTCTGATAAAATTCCGATTGACTAACGTCATTTCTTCTTTACCAACGAACACATAGAAAATGTGAATGTTATCCTCGTATCAACAGACGTAACCTTAAGATGTTGGAAATGTACAGTACATCAAAGTACGATAGGAACACACAATTCTCTCTAAGTTTTCTCACAGTATGCGCTCAATTTGATTTCTTTTAAATTTTGGCATCTAAGCCTCAGACCAGTGTTGGGTGGAAGCATGCTGGCAAATTGTTATTCACAAAATAGGTTCTATGTGACCATTTCTTTGATAACACTTAAAAGACGTGGCATTGACGATTTAGAAGTTACTTGCTGCCACTGTTTCTTACAGTGGGGATTTAGCCCCTTGGAGGTTTTCAACCGCACTCCCGAAAGAATTGGTTTTAGCACTTCTGTTACTCAAACGTATACTGAAATACACATATAAATATTGTTCATGTTACTTAGAGGGTAACTAAGGAAGTACGACATGTTCCTAAGTAACATTAGTGTTCTTTTATATTTTAGGAGTCAATATGCATTATTCACAATTTCCGTGAGCCGTCCCCCTCGACTTGATTTTACGCCCCCGAAAAAAATCCTTAAAGAAACACTGCTTGTAGTGTTACTTGAAATTCACTGACAACTTGAATTAAGCACAATGACATAGACAACGTAAATCAAAACATTACTGATGAGCTAGCAGGCAGAACACGAGAAGTTATAAACCTCGGGTTGGCCGATGGGTTAGCGCACTCGCTTCTTTTTGTGCGTGGTCTCGTTTTTTTTATTCCTGTCGGGGTCTATTGAACGCAGTGCTTCGGAGTCCGCTTTATGAACAAATTATAGGTCTCTAGAAGCTCACGGACTGTTTTGGGACGTTAGCAGCAATTCTATCAATCAACAAGAAAATATAAAATATGTCGAATTGGCTTTAGAAACGCACCTTTTTGTGATTTCAGAATTGATTATGTTTATGGAGATCATACTACTGAAGAAAGAATTTGTTAATAAGTTGACTAATTTTCTTTTTCATTAGAACTTCATAATGCACCAACAATGTACTTTCAGCCAAACTAAAAATGAAAAACTACTCATAAATAATGTTGATCATATGATCTATCTTTGTGCATATGGCTTTTAAAGTAACACTATAATCACCATTCCTTGCAGTCATACGATAATAGGAGCCAAGCAGAGCAGTGACACGAATGTGGGAAACTTTGGATTTGGCAAAAGAAACAAGAGAGGCGAGAAGTTAGTGGAATTCTCAGAAGCCAACAAACTGTTGATTTCCAATACATTTTTCAAGAAACCGCCCCAGAGGAAGTGGACATGGAAACACCCAAATGGGAACAAAAACGAAATAGACTACGTTCTATCGAATAACAAGGAAATTCTGCAGGACGTGTCCGTTCTGAACAGTTTCAAAGTCTCGAGTGATCATAGGATGGTGAGATGTAAGCTGGAACTAAATACTAGACTTGAGAGAAAGAAGCTATTCAGAGAAAAACCACCACTTTTAGATCTGGAAAATCTAGGAAAACACAGACAGACATTCGAGATAGAACTAAGCAACATATTCAGCGTCTTGGAAGAGTTAAAGGATGAAGAAGACATCGATAACAGAAATAAAATACTGACTGAGATAATAAGAGAAACAGCCACGGAAATAGCAGGCACCAGAAAGAAAAGAGAGAACAAAATCTCAGAAGAAACTAAACTCTTGATCAAAAAAAGAAGGGAAATGAAAGAAGAGGAAAATTGCATCAATAGGATTGAGTACATAAAATTAAATAAAACAGTAATGAAGAAAATGAGAGAAGATCTTGTTAGAAATACAATCGAGGAAAACAAGAGTTTGAAGAAAGCCAAACAGCAGCTCATGGTAGGGAAAAATCAAATAATTGCAGCAAACAGACACGACGGGACCGTAACACGAAATAAGGAAGAAATTATAAACATATTTGAAAATTTCTACAGAGAATTGTACTACTCCGAGGAGGAACTAGGAAATGAAGACTCAGAAGAAAATGATGTAGAAGTCCCAGACGTAGTGAAAGAAGAAGTGGATAAAGTACTCCGAGGGATGAAGAACAGAATATTGCCAGGAAAAAGATGGACTCACAGCGGATATGTTTAAATGTGGAGGTAAAAAATGAAAGAAGAACTTGCTAAATTATTCTCGATGTGTCTAAAGAAGAGAGAAATACCATCAAGTTGGAATAATGCTGTTATCATTTTCTGGCACAAGAGAGGGGACAAAGAACGATGTGGAAAACCATATACCAATTAGTTTACTGTTAGTTCTATACAAAATGTTTACCGAAGTTATTTTGAATCGTATTGAACGAGACTTAGATTTTAACCAGGGTAGGAAACAAGCCAGATTTTGTCGTGGATTTAACGCAATGGGCCACATACATACATTGAATGAAGTTATGGAAAGGACTAATGAATATGAACTTCCACTATGTTTGGGATTCATAGATTTCGAAAAACCTTTCGATTCGGTCTCCTTGTCAGCAGTACTTAAATCACTTTAAGATCAAGGCATCGAAAGTGCATACATCAAGTTACTGCGAAACATTTACTCGGCTGCCACATTTGTGATCAGACTGCATAAAGAAAGTGAAAAATTTAAAGTTGGAAAAAGGGTAAGGCAAGGAGATTCAGTTTCTCCAAAACTGTTTTCTGTGGTCCTGGAGAGTGTGTTTAAAAATTAAAACTTGGATGAAGTTGGTATTAAAATTAATGGCGAATATCTTCATCACATACGATTCGCTGATGATACAGTCATGTTTCCTTCAAGTGTAGAAAAAAGAACTACAAACCAGAATGGAAGAACAGAGTAACGAGAGTTCGAAAATATTCTTTAAAATGAACTTAAGTAAAACAAAAGTAATGTACAATCAGCATGCTGCAAAGAAGGAAGTAAAGATTAACGGAGAGACAATACGAATATTTGATTAGTATGTTTACGTAAGCCAGCTCAAAACATCGAATGCTAAGTTGACTGATGAAATAAATAGAAGATGTAAAATGGCGTGGAGTTCGTTTGAAAGACTACACTTCATTTTGGAAAGCAAACTAGCAATGTGTATGAAGCGTAAAGTTTATAATCAATGTGTTTTACCCGTGATGATGTACAGCTGTGAAACTTGGATATTGAATGCGCAAACAACTGAAAGATTGAGAATCACACAAAGAGCAATTGAGACATACATGTTAGGAATAACCAGGAGGGACAGGAAGACAAATTAATGGATTCACGCACAAACAAAAGTAGATAATGTAATCAAGACTGTGAAGAAGATAAAGTTAAAATGGTCCGGTCACACATAGCTAGAGGAACAGATGGAAGGTGGACGACAAATGTACTAAATTGGATTCCTAGAGAAAGGAAACGACCGAGATGACGTCCAAATGTAAGATGGGTAGATGAAATCAAGCGTTTTTGAGGAGCTACATGGATGAAGATGCAAGCAGACTGAGATATATGGAAATGAAAGTGTGAGGCCTTCATCCAGAAGTGGATAGAAAACGGCTGAATATGATGATGGTGATATTAGGAATCTTACAAACCATTCATGGTCTCTTAAACTTTACCACAGAAAAAAGAAACAACATTATAATACATTTAACTATCTCCTAACATGACTGAAATCCAAACACTTTTGCACCGTCGACAGTTTTAGTTGGCACTTGCAAATATTAATGACTTAAATTCTATTCCTGATCTATCGCTGAAATAAGCAGAATCACTACGTTCAACACATAACGCATACCATTACCGAGAACAGCAATTCCATGAATCTACGTTTGTAATCAAATCGAATGGACTACGACTGAATCGCGTTCAATGCAGTTATTTTCATCCGAGTGAAGGATATTGTGTTAATTGGAATGGGACATCTTTCAAAGAAAAATATATTCTTTGTATTTCCCTGAACGAACATAGTAATAACAGTTATTTAAAATTTAGGAAACAGTTATTATCTGTGTACCGAGAAACATTTTTACCCTTTTGAAAAGAGATATGAAAATTCTCATATAATTGGAAACAAGAATATGCCGATTTGGAAGTACGTTCACTTATCTTATTTTTAAACAGGTAGGTTTTCATTTTAAATTAAATGAGAATTCTCATATCTCATTTCTAAGAAACGTGTTTGTCAGTGTACAGATAAGAACTTTTTTCTTAATTTTAACTTACCTTTGCTTTGCTGTGCTTACTTGTGCGCAATCTTTTATTCTCCAGGAAGATTTTTTCCTTGGATCACTTGTGATCGAATACTGGACGTATCCTCAAAGCATCTATCCTGAATGAGATTCCTGTTGTGACTAATACTAAGGAAAAGTTTTGAATTAACACAAGGGTTACCATCCTTGTCTTGCCACCTCCTTTAACATTGGAGAGTAACTTGACAGTTTTTCACCTATAGATGTTTTATGGGCGATAAATATAAAATCATAATTTCTAAATTAAAATTATTTAATTTTATATATAATAAAATAGTGTTAATTATTTAGAGCTTTATAAATTAAAGAATCTCCATGAAGAAAGCAACCCATTTTGTTATTTCATCAATTACCGGTAGCTCTTGTTTCGGACGAATGGTCTCTCTCAGGTGTAGGAATCACGATTGGTTGTTGTTTTGATAGTGAGTGGTTAACAACATTACTTCACTGCACCTGAGGTGAAGCCATGTTTCATTTCAGAAGCGACAAATCAGGAATCAATAACTCCCTCACGCAAGACTATATTAATAAACAGGTCATGTTTTCATGGACCGAGTTGTCGAAACTTAAGGCACATCAAATCCGAATTTCAATTAACATTAGTATACATTTTTTAATTGGATAAATTTTAGCATTCTGTATAAGTTATGCAATAATGGTACTGACGTTTAAGTACAGTATTTCGTGTACGATTCGGCTGCCTGCCCTTACATAAAGAGGGTTTTGAGTTATACTACTTCTGCTAACAACAAAGCCAGTTATATCAATGCGCGATTTTCTTTCGAAATAAAAAAGTTAGCTCATAAATAGGGAGTCCAGAAGCCGAGTGATACAAGTGACATTGACGAATAAAAAAAAATCGAAAAAACTTTCATTTATAACCTGAAATACACGTGACACAAAATTGTCATGTTTTGTACATTGTCAAATTAAGGGCCAAGGCTTCTTTGTACAAAATATGGCAGTTTTGTGTCGCATATATTTCGGGTTATATATAAAAGATTACCTCGAACTTTTTATTTGTCAGTCACTTGAATAACTTGGCTTCTGCAGTGGACACATATGAGATGCAATAGATTAGAACAAGTATAAACCAACTTAGGATGGTCCCGATGACAACCTCTTGATGTGCTTGTAGTGTAAATACCATTGAGATGACTTTAAGCGACAATTTGAACATTGCTGTGCATAACAGAATTGAAAAATGAAGACCATTGTAAACATTTAAGCGGGATATGTCCAATTTCATAAAAGTTCATTTAATATAAAGTTGCTGTGTGTAACAAATATGATGTCATCAGGTTGAAAATGTTTTATATTGAGGTAACTGAACCCAAATCTGAGGTAAGTTTGTATCTACCTACTTAGTTTAGTCACTATCCAGCGTTATAGACAGACAAATAGACCGACAGACAGACAAAAGACAATTGAAAGAAATCCGAAACTTAAAGTGGAAAACCCGAAAAACGTAACAAGGAACTTTTTCATTCTCCCAGAGAAATAAGAATAGAATTTATGAAAATGAGCTAAAATTATTTCCAATAACTAAATGGCATTGTCAAAATAATAATATCGATTTTTGTAATAACACCGTTAAACACAAGCTAGTATATGTTTATAAGAAGTCAAACATCATTTTGCAAAACAAGAAGAGGAAATCAAAGGTTAAATTGCAAAAGTCTGTTTTAATGAAAAATTTAGAGTGATGCAGCCTTATTTGACGAAAGCGTTCGATAGATGATGTACTGGTACTGTCATAAATTCTAAAAGACATCCAAGTTCTGCTTAGGGGATGTATTAATGCTTTTGCCTTTATTGCAAGCGTTCCTATAGGTTCTATCTTGAGAGATGATAAAGTTAACTTTGCACTCAGAAGCTTCTGAGATCGATCCCAAAGGCAGGTTAATCTGACAGTAGTTTTTGAGTATATTTCGTACGTTACGCCAGGTTAATACTGGGATGGAACCCTGAGATCAAGTATCTGCCCCGGCATCCTTCCCATATCATCTCCCTCTGTCCTATCCAGGTCTGTGCCAAAGATTCCTAAAGTTTAAAACTGGAACTCATTTCAATTGTATAGTTGAATAAGATCTTGTATTTCATAAAATGTTCTCAATTGGCCCAATCGTATTGCTAAGTGGCCCAAAAACTTTGTGCAATTTGATCAGAAACTTTTGTGAGTTCAATATTTGTTGAGTTTCTGTAGATTTTCATCAACTTTCTTACATCGCATATTTTTCTATTAAACCCAGGCTGCATGTTATTCTAATCCTCTTGTTCGATTACTGCCAACACTAGAATAGAATTTGATTGCAAGTTAAATTAAATTGAACTCTTGAATAATTCAATAAAATTATACCTGAAATAAGTAAAGATCAGTCAATAGAGAAAAGCTATCTTGAAATATGAAACAAGTTAGATTTCACCATTAAAAGAAACGTAAATTCTATTTAGTGATTATGTATAATAAATCAATCAGTTCTCGCGATTCAAATGCCATTGAAACACATAAATGCAAAACTAATATATTTATAGATTCATAAATCATAATAGGCATGCCGTTATGAAATACCAAATGTTCGTTACCATCAATATCATGGATATAATTATGTGCACAGACATAATGCACAATTATTATTAGTTGTTGATGTACAATAATGGTAAGCAACTTTAAAATATATTATTACTGAACTGCGAGTACGTATAAGTTTTATTTCAACGGAAAACTCACTTTCAAAAACTTTGGATCCATCCTGTTTTATAGTATTGATTGTTACACATTATCCTAGTTAGTTAGTCACGAGAGAATTGTTCAGTACGTTTCCTCCTTTCCTTCCTTCATAATATTATTTAAATTTTATTATTCTCCGAATATTACGCAACAATCGCTAGTCAAATAATCGCATCTTAACTTTTTAACTTGAGACGATATTGTATGCACCAGTTGTCAGTTCAAATTCTGGTGGGAGTCACAGTAAAGATAATCAATACAGTGAGCTTCAGAGATCTTTGCCCTTAATTTTCTTCTTTTTGTAGTGAAATTATGCTTTTCCCGTCGTCAATTTATATGTAGGTGTAACTTCTCTTACGTTGAAGGAAACAACTTATAGCGAGAAAACAATTGCAGTACCGTTTGTTGTGCCTAAATCTAGGGGCACAACACACACAAATGAGATTTGGACAGGAGCAGGTGATTTTGTTTCATTGTGTTTGTGCATAATTCACTCACTTTACGGCGTGCTCTCAGTCTTAGGAGAAAGATGAGGCAGAATTGTTATTAGGTCCAAACTATATAAGCAACATACGTAGTAAAGTTTATATGACTTATGAATATAAACTATACAATTATTTAATTATATATACGTATGCATGTAGGAAGTATGAATATAATTATTTAAAATGCAAAAGAGACCTTTAACTTACTTACATCCCTACTAACTCTATGGCTTATGGAACTCGCAAGTTCATTGCCGCAGTAACAAAGGTCCGCCAGGCAATAGCGAGCCAGGTTTCATCACGAATTCATATTTCTCGAAGATTGCTTCTAATATTTTCCGAAAGACATTTCGGTCTTCCTAACGGTCTCTTTTCCTCCGGCTTTCCAACCAAGATGGAATATAATCTTCGTTTTCCCCATTCGAACTAAATGGCCTGCCTACATAATCGTCTCAATTCCATTGTTTTCACAACATCGGGTGAGTCGTACAGTCCGTTGACTTCACGATGTAGTCCCCTCCATTCTCCAGTCATTTCGTCTCGTTTTGGCAGATATGTCTTCTCCAAAACCTTATTTTCAATCACTCGTAATTTATATTCATCTGCTAGGATCGTACTTCAACTTTCACAATTGTAAAATATTACCGGTAGAACAACAGCTGTTCTGTCTACTTTTAATTTCCATGTTCTTTATATTAATCGCGAGGTTAGGAGTTTATGGATTTAATAGAAACATGCATTGCCCGATAGTAGTCGAATTTTTACTTTAGCCCTGATCTTGCTTTTGCTTCTAAGTATTTAAATATGTTAGCTTTGTCTAAGTTCTCATTCTTAATTGCTGTATGCATCCCTCATTCCATGTGTTTCAGCTCGGTATCATGTATTTTTTGTTTTCTCTATGTTTACCTAGACCTCGTCGCACGCTTCTACTAAGACCTAGGTGTTACTTCGTATTGCATCTATATCACCCGCTATTGAATTTACATCATCCTTGTAGACAAACAGTTGATTCAAGCTATTTCATATTAGCCCCTTTTTTGTCTTCTTTTATTATTCGAATCGCATAGTCTAACGCATAGTTAGACAGTAGCGGTGACAAGGCATCACCTTGTTTCAATCCATTGCGAATATCGAAACTATTTGACACATTTCAGAATCTGCTTACACGGTCACTGAGACACATTACCACTAGTTGAACAAGATTTTTTGGAATTCCAAATCATACCAGGATACTGTATAATTTGTCCCCTTTGATAAAATCATATGCTTCCTTAAAATTAATGAATAACTGGTGAACTGTATTCCCATTTCATCTCTAAGATTTGACTCAAGGCAAAAATCTGGTCCAACGTAGATCCATTTGTTATAAATCCACATTGGTAATCTCCAAAAGTTTCATCTACGTATACGCTTAGGCGAGTTAGGAGGATACTCTACATACATACATTTTAATACAGATACATATTATTCATGAGATAAACAATAAATATATTAAATGCATGAAACGCTGCATTGATGGTGACGATGAATCAACATGCACGGCAGTGCATAAGCCAAGTTCTTCACGTCAGAAAACGTCAGCACTGCCAGAAGCATGTTATACAGGAACAAGAGTTTATGGCAAAATCGACGATTTGGGGGCCCGGTAAGAAAAAAGATGTTGAAGATAGGAATATGAGCTTTCGCCGTTAAGGAGATGTGATAAATATGTGCAGATGTACAAAATTTCATATTCGTATCTCAAACTATGTTCTAGTTGTGGACCCCTGAAATTGCACATTTTAGGCTAACTGACTGACTGACTCACACTCACTAACTGACTGACTGACTCACTCACTCATCATATTGTTTAGGGTGTTTGGAGTAAGCTAGAAACATGAAATTTGGTATGAAGGTAGAGGATGATAAGTAGATAAAGGAAAAGTTCCGACATTTTGAAAAGGTCGCCATCTTGGATTCAAAATGGCAGCCAAACCTAACATTTCAAAGAATACACAGCCTAAACGACTAAAGATAGAACAGTGAAATTTGGTATGAAACTACATCATTGATATCAAATTAAGAAAACGTTTTAAAAATTTGAAAAAGTCGCCATTTTGGATTCAAAATGGCCGACAACCCTAAACTTTTAAAGAATACACAGCTTAAATGGCTGCCGCTAGAATAATGAAATTTAGTTTGACAGTACAACATTATTAGCAGATTATGACAATATTACAAAATATCTCTAAAGACGCCATCTTGAATCCAAAATGGCGGGCGTCATAAATCCATTTTTCAACTGCTTGAGCCAGAGATACGAAATTTGGCATAATGATGTATTATCAAGAGTAGTTTAGGAAAACATAACAACGTTTTAAAAAATTCACCATCTTTGATTCAAAATGGCAGCTGAAATACAATTTTTCACATCGTTCGAGATAGAGAAATGAAATTTGGTATGACAGTGTATCATCACGAGTATGTCACGAAAATATAAGAAAACGTTAAAAATGTGTCTATCTTTTATCCAAAATGCCCGCCTAAGCCCCACTTTATAACGACTGAAGCTAGAGAAACGAAATTTGGTATGAAGGTGTACCATTACGAGTAGGTTAGAATAAATTCGGCTCGTCTCCCCTACTAGGGTACAGTTCCCAGCTGGAGCCTGATTGCGATAAAGGGGTGCACCCCATTGAGGCCATCTTGGAATTCTGGGGGCAGCGCCCCAATGAGGCGAAGCGAGTATATACATTACACAAGTGTAAAAGGCTGCGAAATACGAGCAAAAGCACCAGTGGTGCAAACTGTCCAGTCAACTCCTTCAACCTTAAAAAGTGGTGAAATGGAATATGGATGAGCCTAGTTCCTCGCGCCAACTTCCAATACTCCTGCGTGTCCCACCAAGTTTTACTCGTCACAAACGTTAGCACTGCCAGGAGCATGTTATACAGGCAGAATGTGGAAGTTTCCCCATTCGGACGCAGCGCTCTGGAGTATGAGGGAATATCTGCATCATGTGGCGCAGTGCAATGCAGATTCTGGTTGTGATAAAAAGTTCCTCCAAACTCCTCAAGTTCGATGCCCAGCCTGCCGTGGGATTCTTCGCGCAGTGACGCAAGCGAATCGAGGGGAGTATCAACACGTACGGCAGTGCATGCAGCCGAGTTCCGCGTGTCACAAAACGTCAGCATGCTGTACAGGAACAAGAGTTTATTGCCAAATTAGCGATTTTGAGGTTCTGTAAGAAAAAAGATGTTAAAAATTGAAATATGAAATTTCGAAGTATGACGGTATATCATCACTAGTAG